>CM040915.1:5937500-6220000 GCA_023029165.1 Gobiocypris rarus | reverse complement strand
AGGGCCAGATTAAGGTATCACAGGGCCTCTGGCGGTGTTGATTTGGCAGCCTGTCATCATGTGACCGGTGGGGGACATCTTTGACCTTTAGCACTGCATCTCCTGCTATTTGAAAAAGTTTATACAGCCCTGAATAGTGGCCCAAATGCCCACATGAATAATCTGGTCCTGGCAAGTTCACAAATTCAGAATATCCCAACATATTAATGTATTATTATTAATTTAGGAAATGCTTATTTAAGTAGCACTTAAATACATTATTTGTCTTAAAGAAAATTGTCCGACCTAAATTATTCATTCTTTTTTTTAAATCTACTTTAAAAACCAAAACGGAACATTTTCAAAATGGAAAAGACACCGGTTTCATAGAATGCCTCAAGAATATCACTGAAATGGCATCAGTCAATAATCCACTGTCTGACATTTCAGAGATCACATGTCAGCCAGCTGCATCAAAGAGTGTATTTATTTTTACAGATCCAGGAGATTGTCTATCGACTATGTCTGTGTATATGTGTACAGGCCCTCGTCCTAACCTCAGATATGATAGTCTGTCTCCAGAATGATGTGCTAACTTTTTCCCCACCAGCGTTTTCTAAAAGAAAAGTTGGCAACCAGTGCTTGCTTTTTTGATCATATTCACAAAACCTTAATAACCCTAGAATATTTATTTTGAATTTAATTTAATGAAACATATATATTTAATTTGAATATGTAAACGATCAATGTAACTATAGCTTTATTCATTCTTTTTTTAAAGAAATGAATGAATTAAAAAAAATTATAATAAAAATTATAATCTTTCTAGATTGCAAAGATATTCTTTACTTATTTTTGGATCCGGAGGTGCTGTACAATTTCAGATCATTAAAACTCCCCCCTTATGTATAACAATAAAAAAACAGGGATTGCTGGAAAATTCCATCAATGGTGGGGAAGTGCTGTGTCATAAATGACGGAAAACTCTTGTCAATGGCAGGGAAGCGATGTCATATATGACAGGAAAATCTTGTCAATGGCGGGGAAGCATTGTGTCATAAATGACGGGAAAAACTTGTCAATGGTAGGGAAGCATTGTGTCATAAATGACGATAAATCTTGTCAATGGAAGGGAAGCGATGTGTCATAAATGACGTAAAAACTTTAACAAAAAAATTAAGCTTTATTCACTCTTTTTTTAATCAACACTTGATTACCGAGAAATTGTAATAATTTAGATTATAAATATATTATTTACTTATTTTTGGATCTAATGGTGCTGTACTATTTCAGGTCATTAAAAGTCCTTCCTAACATATGTGGCAAGCAGGAAAAGCCTGGAGGACCATGAAAACAGGGCGAGGCTGGTGGCATTAGAGATGATTTGCTCCGGTTGCACTGGATCCCTTAACCTCGTCCTGCTTGCCACAACATAAAACAATGAAAACAGGCTGCTCATCAATTTTTGTTGGAAAAACTCATCAATGACAGTGAAGTGATGTGTGATAAAGTACAAAAAAACTGGCAGAGAAAGAAAAACACATCAATGGTGGTCTAGGATTCTTGCCCGCAAAACAGCCATCATTTAGTGATTCTGTGGCACAACTGTCAGATCATGACGCTAGCAATGCAAAGGACATGCATTTGATTCCCATGAAGGCACATACTGATATAAAAATATCATTTTAAAATGGTAATATAACAGAATAATACATTTCCCTTAAAAAACAGAAAAGAAAATGTGGTATTTTAGTATATGACCTCTTTAAATCTCGCTCTCTCTCTCTGTCTGTCTCAGGGTCCTCGAGGAAGACCAAGGTGAGTGGCTCATGCTAATGTGTGTATGATCTCAGTACCACCCTAACATCTGCTGTGTCTGATGAGTCACCTCAGTCCCAAAATCACCATGAGCATTCCTTTAACCAGCCAACAAAAATGTGTCATCTCTCACATCGGATCAACTATTTATAAAGAGCAGACTACAAACCTTCAAGAACAGTGTGAAAAAACGTTTTCTCCTGCTAACATTTCTTTCTCGGTTTCTCTCATACAAAGATGTCCTAAATATTCTTTATGTCCCCATTTAGACATTAAGTTCAGTTACTGGGGATGAATTATAATAAATGTACTCGTAAAGCATAAAAATAATATGATATGCCAAGATTGAGGAAACATGCTAAGTTTACACCCTTGTTTCTCAGAAAAACAATGCTACAGCAAGGTATACTACTTTGAAATGTGCGTTCCGTGTCGGAAAGTCTGATTTTGTTTTGGTCTGTGTGATCACTCCCACTGCTAATTTACCCTTAAGTATTTTGACACCACAGGCTGCAAATTAACTGGGTCAGAGATGGCAGATTCTACCTGACCTAAGAAGCCTCTGCAGTAAAACCAATGCCAACGTTTACATTATCTGATCAACTTATAGTGTAAGGTTCATTGCTTTCCATTGTCAATTGCACTCATTCCTGTTTCATGTCCACAATCTGGCACCCCGCGTGAGCATCGTGTCTGATGAGGAGGGAGCAGGGGAAACAACTCTCACCAATATTTTGAATTTGGACTGCAGTACCCATTTTCACAACTAGCTGTTAATATTACATAATGTACCTTTGTGCATTGTGAAATTTTCATGATAATTAATTAGGGATTTATATATCTATTTAAGCATGTTTTTTATAACCATACATTTTAATCATTTTGTAATTTCAATTTTGAAAAATAGACCCTAATTCTGTGGAAATTACAGTAATTTTTAGTACCGCTTAAATAATCTAATAAATAAAAAATGCCCCTGATTTCTTATTGCTGCATTGAACAAAAACATATATATATATTTAAAATTTACTGTAAATAAATGACTAATTAAATGACTGTTTTTATGCAATATGCTGTATTAGACTCATGAGAATTAAATGTTGATAATAATGGTAATTACAAAAATTACAAATATATTTTTTTAATTCAATTCATAAAATGTTTGGGTTATGTGATAAGTCTCATATGTTTTGCCAAATAAATTCCCTGCTTTTTGACTCGTGCCTTATTCATCCAACACAATACCATTCACTTTAGTGAAAAATACATCAGACACGTTCCATCTGAGAGAAAGAAATCACACTCATACATTTAAAACATTTCTTACCTTATTCCTGGTATTATTATTCACAGCTAGAGAGGGACATTCTGAAAGAATCGATAGGAAAGATGTGCTATTTCCCACCACACTTCTGTTATTTGACGCTTGACATTCTCAGGTGCTCTGTACCTGCGTGAGACTGTGGAACGGAGCGTTATCTGTGCCTGCCGCGCACTCAGAAGGAAGTCTGGAGGTCAGAGGTCAGTGCTCGCCGTTCCTAATGCAGTGAGGAGAGACAGCAGGGGTGGAAAGAGATGGAAAGACACATTAGGACAAAAGTGGGAAGAGAAAGACCTTAGCATTTCACACAGAGTCTCAAAGTGCAGCAGGTCTTTGTTGCCGGCAAACCACTGATAAATGTTCTTAAGCGAAGCTTTTGTGTGTTTGTGTGTGTGTGTGTGTGTGTGTGTGTGTGTGTGTGTGTGTGTGTGTGTGTACACTCTCATCACCAATTACAGTAGATGGTTCCTCTGTTGTTGGAAAGGAACAGCTTGGTTAGGTTCTCTTGATGTTGTGAAGTAAGGGAGAAACAGAGGAAATTATTGATTCCACTGTTTTCATGTTTAAAAATGCTTTCACATTTGAAACAGCACACACCAGCCAGACAGACCAGGCCTGATCGCTGCAGAGAGGGTGTCTGTGTTCATATGTTTGCAGGCTGACAGAGCGTGATGTCTCTTGCCAGTGGCTGAAAGTCATACTAATGTTCAAAAGAGTCAGAGACACAAAGAGACAGACATGAAACATGTCACCAGGCAAACTCTGCCATTAATTCAGTAAACCATTTCTTCCTAAAGGGATAGTTCACGCAAAAATGAAAATTGTCTGTATGACTTCCAGTTGTTACAATGTTGTTGTTCCAAACCTTTATGACTTTCTTCTGTGTAACATAGTTGAGATATGTTTAAGCTGTTTTTGTCCATACCATTAAAAGCGAATAGGGTCCAAAACAACACGACCCCATTGACTTTTATTGTATGGACAAAAAACACTGATTTTCATATCCTCTTTTGTGTTCTGCAGAAAAATATTAAGCAATATGGGTTTGGATTTGCAAAGACATGGTGAGTAAAAAGGAGGGTGAGTAAAAAGTTTTTTCTTTTTTGAAAAAAAAAAAAAAAGTGCTTAATTGTATTGAATGTGCACTTCAAATTTTAAAAGTAAACTGTACTAAATACAATATTAATGAAATACAAGGCTACTTAAGTGTCCCTAAAGATATCTAATTTCTTAACACACTTAAGTACACTTTAAAAAAGTGGAGTTTGTAATAAAGTTTCAATTTAAAATGCATTTTAAATCTTTATTTTAATCATTTTTGGCATGCTTTAAAGATGCACGCTTATTTTGTTGTGTTGACTAACATGCTAAAGTACAAGTAAAGTAGTTGATTATCATTTTAACTGTAGTGTTCATTTAAAGCAACCTCATCATTACAAATGTGTAATTACATGTTTTAATAGTGGCATTAAGTATATTTTAGTATTTACCATAAATGCTTGACAGTACATTTGGTACTATTTTTCAAAGACAATAGTAATACATCATAAGTAATTATGAATTTACATATAAAGAAGTATTTAAATCAAAGGTGGGTAAAAGCACTCTATCGATCTGCTTAACAGTATTTAATATAAATACAATTAATACATTTTCATTTGCAATGAAGTGCAAATGAAAATTTATTATTTGTATTTGATCTGCCTTTTTATTCCTTAGTTCAAGGCTCAGGAATACAAACTGTATTTTGCATTAAGAAAATGAAGCCATTAAGAAGTGTTTTTTCATTGTCATATTATTTTTAAGACAATTAAGCACATTTGCCCCTGAACAGCCATTTCTAATGTTTTTGGAGGTTTCACTTTTAAGGTTTTTTGTTAAAATGGAGATTGTTAATGGAGATTTTCATGACTGTAATACAGTAATTTTAACAATTAGTTAAATATTACACAAAAAATGCTGATTAAAAAATTAAAGCTAGCACAACAAAACATGTCTGACAAAACACATAAATAATACTTAATGTAAAATAATTATAATGTATAAATATATCATTTATATTATCATTTATATTATATTTAAAAATACATACAAGGAGTTGTTATATATATATATATATTCTCTTTTGATTTTTGGGAGATTTACCCATTTGTTACATGTGCTTGGGGTCCTGATATGAAACCAAAAGAGTTGAGCTATCAAAGGTGACCCTCTTTCTCAATAACCTCTCAAATGCCGCACAAACATTTTCATTTGCAATGAAGTGTCCAAAATCATTAAAAGAATACTGTGAACTTAATGTATTATTTCTGTTTAAGTGTACTTCTTTTTCACAGGGGTAACCCTTTAATCCCAGCATAACATCGACATGCTAAAGTCCATTAAAAAGAAGAGTCATAGTAATTTATACAAACTGAAGCTGCCAAAGTTTATACTTTGCTCCCTATTCTTGAATGGTTATATAGTATATTATACTGTTTCATGGGCATACAGACTACGTGATTAAAACACACTTTGTGATTTTATCTGGTCTACCTAAATGCTAAACAGAAAGGCTAGAGCATAATGAAATGTGTCCCAGCACCACAAACACACACTTCCTGTGCCAGTAATTTACACTTCAAAGCTATGTGTCCTCTCTGCCCTGCATGCAAGCTTCCTCATTTATACAAGTACACACACACACACACACACACCGCATGATGACTGCAACACCAAAAAATATCACACATACGCACACAAAAGTCCCTGTATGTGTGTATCCTCATTTAGGCTCTGTAAGATATCACACACACCCACACACAGGCACAAATAATTTGAACTAGTCTTGGCTGGACCTCTATATTTCCGTTCGCCCCCTCTCCTGTGAAGAAGCACCATGTTTTCGTCTCAGTCTTTTGGCTCAAACAGTGTTTGTTTTGTTTGTTGCTTACTGATTGTTCATATATGCTTTTGGCTTGCATTAAAAGCACATTTCTGATGTATAATTTGATGTATAATATAAAAGTTTTAGCACCTGGTGCAGTTTTGAACATGTAAATGTGACCATGTACATGTACTTTTAGCCTTGAACTAAGGAATAAAAAGGCAGATCAAAGTATCTATGAACAGATCTACTAAATTTCCAGAGCAGCAACATCTCTGTCGGATTGCCAGACCAGACTTGTCCAGAGAGAGACATTAACGATCTCAAACTGTTGTAAAGTCTGAAAACATGCAGACCTTTTGCACCTTTAGGGCCCTATTATACACCCGGCGCAATGTGATGCCAGACGCAGGGCAAGTGTTTTTTGCTAGTTTCAGCCCGAGGAAGTTATCATTTTCATGTTTAACGCCACGTTGTTTAAATAGCAAATGCATTTGCACCCATATGTTCGCCCATGGGCATGCTGGTCTGAAAACAAGGTGTGTTCAGGTGCATTTTTGGTGTGTTTCTATTTTGCAGCAACCTTTAAGCAACTGTGCCATTGACCAACAAAAACCTTGTCTAAAGTCAGTTGCATTTTTTGTGTTATTTAAAGGGTGTGTTAGTAATATGCACCTATACGGCGGCTGCACAATTACACACATAAGGATGCGCAGCAGCACACAAACTTAAAATTTTTTTTATATTATATATATTCTCTGGAGAAGCGTTCAGTTTTTCTGCTCGCAAATTCCGCCATGTAAATAGCGAATCCGCCATGGTGCAAGCCAAGCTGGCTTTTTAAAGCGAAATCGGAGATGAGATGGTTTATTGCACGTTACGCCCAAAACACGCCCATGACTCATTAAGAGACTATAGGTTTCAACTCTTTAGGACCATGCGCCTGGCGGGCCAACGTTTTTTTAAATCGTTAAACTAGCAAAAGTGGACTCGGACAAGCCCTAAGTGCACCTGAGCCATGAGCTTTCAGACCATGCGCTCAGATCGTTAAAATAGAGCCCTAAAATGTAAAAAGTACAAAATATGCAATGTCACTGAAAACATTTCAGAGAAGGCAAATTAAAAATAAAATAGGCAAATGCTTAAGATTCTATGTTTGGATCATTATTGCAGTGGTTATTTTGCATGTAATATGTGTGTATAACATGAATTGTCATTAAAAGTCTTTGGGATGGGCTGGAGGAGACTTGACAGAGTGCTGGACTCTTAAATGCATTGGCAATACAAGATATTGACCAAAAATTGATGCACCTCTTGATGGAACTAACTGAATGTAGAACTGGCTTGATATTGCATCTCAATGCTAAAGCAGCAAGGAAATTATGAATATTAATTAGGTCATGTGACTGGGTGGTCTAGGAAGATAACCCTAACTTCAGCTCAAGCTCATTAATAATCATGAGCTCCTCTCCATAGAATTACTACATCACTACATGCCCATCTTCAGGTCATGACGCTGGATGTCCATACTTAAATAGCTTTTTGTGGTGCTAACAAATCTTTTTAAATGTCTATGATATTAAACCAGATGTGTTGTTATTCAAGTGGCTGCTATAAACATACATTTTCAACATCAACTTGTTCTGTTGATCTAGCATTCTCTTCAAACGGCTGGCCGTTGGCCTGAAAGAGAAAACTGACCTCAAAACAAAAGTTTCCATTAATGCCTGATGGGACTGTGTAGGCACTTGTCTTGCATGATGAAATACAGTCTGACATGTTTTATAATGCAATGACGCAGGTGTGTGTAGCTAGAAGCGTTTCCGTTAGCGTACTTGCATAGGCTATGCTTCGGGCCTTGAAATGAAAACAGGCAGTATTAGCAGAGCGGTCGAGTTGAGTTTGCAATTAATGTGGCATCATCAGCAGGAACAAAGGTACAAGCGTGTCCTGCATGTAAAATGGTACACACACTCTCCTGCATCCACTCACACCCTTGCTCAGCCCTAGGGGACTCTCCTTTCCTTCTGTCAAACACCTCCATGTTAACAAAAGGCAATTAAACGCTGGCTGCTCACATCTATTGATCATATCTAACACAATGCACTGCTCTGCCAATGTAGAACAACAGGAGCCATATTCAGCCAGAAATCCCCTGCCTCCATCCACCCTCGGAAAGACGGACGCCCATCTAGAGATCCATATCTGCTGCTCATTTAACGCTTGTTCTCTTGAATCTCACAAAACAAGATTACCCTAAATAAAAAAATTAAAATAGAACAAACTGTATTTTGCATTAAGAAAATGAAGCCATTAAGAAGTGTTTTGCATTGTCATATTATTTTAAGACAATTAAGCACATTTGCCCCTGAACAGCCATTTCTAATGTTTCTGGAGGTTTCACTTTTAAGGTTTTTGTTAAAATGGAGATTGTTAATGGAGATTTTCATGACTGTAATACAGTAATTTTAACAATTAGTTAAATATTACACAAAAAAATGCTGATTAAAAAAATCTGGATAAATTAAAGCTAGCACAACAAAACATGTCTGACAAAACACATAAATAATACATAATGTAAAATAATTATAATGTATAATTATATCATTTATATTATCATTTATATTATATTTAAAAGTACATACAAGGAGTTGTATTTATATATATATATATTCTTTAGATTTTTGGGAGATGTGCTTGGGGTCCTGATATGAAACCAAAAGAGTTGAGCTATCAAAGGTGACCCTCTTTCTCAATAACCTCCCAAATGCCGCACAAACAGTGAATTTCTATCCTGACTTTTAAAAGCTTTTAAAAGGTCTGAAGATGAAATAAGACTCACTGTGAGAGAGGAATCCTGATTACAGACAGATACTGCAGAGACTGCAGACGAAAACAAGAAAGGTCAGCGAGTGCAACAGATTGGAACAAAAGCAATGACCTTGACCTGATAATCTGCGTGTGTGCGTGTGTGTGTGTGTGTGTGTGTGTGTGTGTGTGTGCAGCAGGAATATGATGCAGTACACAGCCTCTCCTCTACTGCATGGTGTGACCTGTACCTCTGTTAAAAAGGGCAAGGTGTAGATTGATTCTCTCCACCTGCTGACCTTTAGGACTGGATCTGATATGGCCTGCTGATTAGACAAACAAAGAGAAGGAGAGAGATAGAGAGAAAGAAACAGTGTGTGTGCGTCTAGGGTTATTTCGTATATAACAAAAGAAGCAACAAAGAGACTTGTAGACGTAAGCTGGTTTGATGGGTTTAGCTGGTTTAAACTGACAGACTTCCAACCTGGTGTACAGTGGATATAAAAAGTCTACACACCCCTTTTAAAACAGCTGGGGCCCTATTTTAACGAGCTAAGAACATGGTCTGTAGCGCATGGCAAAGGTTCACTTAGGCCATGTCCGAATCCACTTTTGCTAATTTAATGACAGCTAATTTTGCTGATGCATGGTCCGAAAGGGCTGTTTTGAGCATGACCAATCATGGAATAAAGCACTCAGCGTCTCATCTCCCATTCCCTTTAAAAGCCAGTTGCACTTGCACCATGGCGGTTTCGCTATTTACAAAGTGGAATCTAAGAGCGGAAAGACTAAAAGCTTCTACAGAGAGGAATCCTTTTATTTTTAATACACATGCAAAAACACATGCGTCGCGCTTGCCGTTGCATTGCGCCGGGTGTATGATAGAGCCCGGGGTTTTTGTGATGTGAAAAATTTCAGATAAATCATACCACTTTTGTGACATTTTAGTGAAACAAAGAAAAAAACTTGGATTAACTAACGGTATAATTGTGTATACCCCTGAACTACTTAGTTGTAGGCAGCAGTCTTTGATTTTATTACAGCTCTCAATCTGTTTGGAAAGAAGTCATCTTACATTTCTAGTTGTGAAATGTTTTGAGAAAACGATAAAGAGAGAAATTATGCAAAGAACCCAGTGTTCTTTAGATCAGGCATTCTCAACCCTGGTCCTCGAGGCCCACTGTCCTGCAGAGTTTAGCTCCAACCCTAATCAAACACACCTGAACCAGCTAATGAAGGTCTTCAGGATTACTAGAAAGCTACAGATAGGTGATTTTGATCAGGGTTGGAGCTAAACTCTGCCGGACAGTGGGCCTCGAGGACCAGCGTTGAGAACCCCTCCTTTAGATCTCCTTCAATTTGCATATAGGGAGCAAGGCGTAGAGCAATGGTCTCAAACTCAATTCCTGGAGGGCCACAGTTCTGCACAGTTTAGCTCCAACCAGCTTCAACTCACACCTGCTTGGAAGTTTCTAGTAATCCTGAAGACCTTGATTAGCTGGAGCAGGTGTGTTTGATTAGGGTTGGAGCGAAACTGTGCAGAGCAGTGGCCCTCCAGGAGCTGAGTTTGAGACCACTGGTGTAGAGGATGCAGCAGCAACCCTTCTACACTTAGTAGACAAGCCAAAAACATTTGCAAAATTACTTTTAATAGATTTTTTCATCGGCTTTCAATACTATTCAAGCCACATATCTTAGTTAGGAAACGTATTAAAGAATTCAGTTTGGATTTTAGTATTGCGGGATGGATTTTAGATTTCCTTGTGCAGAGAACACAGAGGGTTAAAGTCTCAATGCATGGTCCTGTGGTTGATGATTTTGTTACCTGGTGTCAGGATGCTTTTTCCAAACTTAATGTTCTTAAAACCAAAGAGATGATTATTGACTTTAGCTTGAGGAAGCAATCTATTCAGTATAAACAAACAACTATAAATGATGTGGATGTTGAGAGTGTTGAGCAGTATAAATATTTGGGCACCATTTTAGATAATAATTTGTCTTTTTCTCCAAATACTGAAGCTCTGTGTAAGAGGGGGAAGCAGATATTGTATTGCTTGAGGAAACTAAGGTATTTTAATGTGGATAAAACATTGATGTGCGTGTTTTACAGATCCTTTATTGAGTCGTTTTGATCTTTTTCAGTGCTGTGTTGATTTAATTCCACATACATGTAAAATAAGAACTGTCTTGAAAGGATTGTAAGTCTGGGAACAACTGGGAAGAAGCAGACAAGTATGACCCAGTTGTATCAAAGGCAGGTGTTGGGAAAAGCACAGAGTATAATGTTAGATCAGTCCCACCCCATGCACCATGAGTTGCATTGCCTCCCCTCTGGTATTCGTTTTAGAACTCCTATTAGCAAAATAAATTGGTTTAGATATTCATTTATCCCCTCAGCTGTTAAGTTTAGGTCATCTTTTGTCTGATGATTTTATGTGTTTTATATGTTTGTATGATGATTGTTTTATGCTTGTATGCTCAGGGCTCCAGACTAACGTTTTTCACAAGGAGCACAGTGGGCCCTAACTGAAAATAGTGTTTCGAGTATGAGATGTGATGAAACATGTGATTTGTTGAATTCAGTGAACGAATACGCCCTTTACTGATCGAGATGCTTTTCAGTCTAAATGAGATATCTAGTTCATGAATGAATTGAACGAACTGGTACATGTCGTTCGTGAAGTTAACGGAATGAACCAGTTACAGGTAACTGATCAGGTAGAGCTTGGCTCGTGTAGTTTGGCATTTTTACAGCAAAGAAAGAAATGTACACTTTAATATTGTAATGAAAACGTAGTCTAATAACGTAGGCTGATGGTTAAATGATTACAGTACAGAAGCACTGGTATGTTTGAACAGGTTTCTTCTTTTAAATAAAATGACTTCATTACGTTTGAGTCATGTCATGTACTTCTATAAAAACTGTAAAACAAATAAAAAAATGTGACAGTATTGGTTAAATAGATCTCATGTGTCACGTCAGCAAATATAGCATTCTAGAGAGCATGTAATTGGAGTGATCTTTTGAATGAACACGCCCAAATTTACTGGTCGCACAAGAGCGACTGGATGTAAAATTCAGTTGCACAATCTCAAAGTTTGGTAGCAAAATGCATCTATTTGGTGGCAGTCTGGAGCCCTGATGCTGCAACAATGCCCTCTGGATATGAGTAAAGATTAACTGAACTGAACATTTTGACTTTGAATAATTTTCCTCTCTTCTTTGCAAAGGCTGACAAAGGCCCAAGCCCTTCTAAAACAGCCACCCAGCCTAGGTTACTGTATGTCTGAGGACAAATACAGTTCTCAACATTACTCCCAATAAGACACTTGGATAAAGCTGTTAGCATATCCATTCATCTTAAAGGCAATAACGCAATTGCAGCATCACCCTGTGAACATACATGTTTTAAAAGCTACCATCCAGAACTTTCTTAGCCAATCACCTGAACTGAAAATACCACATGACTAATCACTCTGAAACAGGCAAACAATGACATCATGGCAGCATTGATTGGATGATTGCACCACAAGGACAAACCCTTCCTAAATCAGCATTTAACACTTTAGTAGTGACTAACCTGAGCTAGTTCACCCAAAAATAAAAATGATCTCATTTACTCACCCTCAAGACATCCTATAGGTGTATATGACATTCTTCTTTCAGATTACAATCAGAGTTATATTAAAAAATGTCCTGGCTAACCCAAGCATTATAATGGCGGTGAATGGTAGCCCAAAATTTGAAGCCCAAAAAAGGGCATCCATCCATTATAAAAGTAATCCACACGGCTCTGGGGGATTAACTTTTTAATATAACTCTGAAAGCATTCGTGTGAAAAGAAGAATGTCATATACACCTAGGATGGCTTGAGGCTAAGGAAATCATGGGGTAATTTTCATTTTGGGTGAACTATCCCTTTAAACTCGATGCACTTAAGTAATTTAGAGCCTGAATTACCATACCAGAATTTATAAGGAAAATCCAACGGTCCTGGTTGCTTTCAGAGAGCTAGTTTTCTAATAGTGCTTTGGAGACTACAGGTTTGGCTTTCTTCACATCTTTCCAATGGATGAGGTGCAGATCTGTAATATTGAGAGAAAAAAAATGTCATGCATATTAACAGGTAGCATCCTGTTATGATGAAGCAATTCTGACTCTGCTTAGAAAAGAGCACTTACGTCAACAGCATTTTTTGAAGTTATGCAACAGAGTCATTAACAAACTCCATCAGTCATTAGTTTGGTCCAGAACATGACAGAAACAACTGATTACTAGTGCAAACTGTAATGAACACTTCAACAAGTGCTTTGGAGAGTTGCAGTAATGAATTTATGGCTTTTGATATTAATTAATTTAAATTCTAAGTAAATTATAAGCTTCGAATGTAAAAGCAACCACAGCGCACAGACAAGTTGTTGAAAAACATGCAAGCACGAGCAAGGAGAAACTTAGTGGACTGGGCTCTCTGATTACACCAGCACAAGACTGGACACATCTGGGTAAGTTGTTTAGGTGAAAATGACTCCCCGGCAATGAACATAACTGGAACAAAACTGAGGGTGTGTAGTTTGGGAATTCTGTAATGCACACCGCTAGAAAGCCTTCCCTCTTTCATCTCTCTGCTTCCTGTTCTCATTTGACATTCCCCTCCATTCCCTGCAGTTCGTCATGCAGTCAGGTCACAGGTGCACTCATCTAATGTATTCAATTAATCGTATAATGCAGCAGAGGCACGATTCACTCTCATTTGTGCTCTGAGAAGCGGGACAGTGTTTATTTAGAGAGAGACTTCTTTTGAGATTCTTTTAGTTTCGTTTTTCTTCTTTGTTTGGGGCCATTTTTGTTTGGAAGTTTGTTGTTTGTTAGTATTTTTGTGGCTTAATATTTTGGTGGATACATTTTTAAATAGAAATCTTTATAATGTATGCATTTACTGTCACTCTTGAATGCATTCTTGCTTAATAAATTACTTAAATTATCTTACTGACCCCAAACTTTTGAACAGTAGTGTGTCTGACTTGTCTTAAATTCTATAGTTTACTCAGAATACGAGTGCTTGCTTATTTTGGACTGGGTTTAGCTCTTTGTTTGTTTCATGGTTTGGATAGTAAAGTGATCCATGCTACTATCTCAAATGCCTTCATACTACATGACTCTTCAACAAGACCTTAACTAGGGTATCTGGGGCCCCGGTACAAGTTGTTGCTGTAGCCCCTTCTCAATTGAAATTGGGTGGGGAGGGGGGAGCATTTACCATGGTGGAGGTCTGAATTATTATAACATTAATGATATCTGCAATACATTCTGTTGGTTCTGTTCTGTTTACCCTAAAAAGGGGGTTATTGCTGCTCTCCCTACTCTTATCCATGCTAGGTTAGGCCCAGAACAGAACTATACTGGTAATACAAACTATATGATAATAGTCAATCAATCATCTTTGATGATAGGGGTCCTGACAGAAATGCACATATTCACTCTTGTATGTATGTCTGATCTGTACAAAAAAAAAAATAATAATAATAATTCTTGCCGTGTCATATTCTGTTATGAATGACAATTGAAAAGATTGCATATTTCAATTAAAAATGGCGAAATTACATTAAAAAAGTTGAGTAGTTTGCATCATTGTATGTTGCTGTGGGTCGATAAATATATCCATTGTAAAACGGTTGTCAGATTTGAAATATGTAGCTACGCACTCTTTCACTAAAAACTAAAAGCGGTGTGTTGGAATTCACGCTCATCTTCAGTGAACATTAAACCCCGCCTGATTGGACATTATTTTGACATTGACGAGCACTGTTAAAACACTGAGGCCAACCTAAAAATTTAAATTTTTAAACTGTATGCCATTCTAACAACAAACCATTATGCTCCAGAGTAGTGCATAATGAAGGGGACAATATTGGGGGACAATTTGGCCATATCCAATTTTTATTATTTCATGTACCCCACAATGCCTATGGTGGTTATGGCCCTGGCCCCAAAAATCATCACCACCTTTTTCCCCTATTTTTTATGTGTTTTTGGATTGCTCTGCTGACGAAACACTGCAAAAAAATATCTTTCCAAGAAATTTAATTGAACCAAAAAAAAAAAAAAAAACAAGCTGTGGAAAAATATATGTGATTTAGGAGCTTTAGGAGCTTTTTACAGCAGTTGCAAATCTCTCACAGCCTCGCTACCTCTCATGGCGCTGCTCTGAATAAGGTCTATAGCGACGGCCCTGCTCCTCAATGCGGTCAAACTCAGTGTGTGTGTGTGTGTGTGTGTGTGTGTGTGTGTGTGTGTGTGTGTGTGTGTGTGTGTGTGTGTGTGTGTGTGTGTGTGTGTGTGTGTGTGTGTGTGTGTGTGTGTGTGTGTGTGTGTGTGTGTGTGTGTGTGTGTGTGTGTGTGTGTGTACGTATATATGCAAGGTGAACACAGCGGGGTGCCATCCCCTCAGATCCACTAAATCCACCACGATCTTTCCTCCTTTCATGCACTGATCTTCCTCCTCTTCTCCTCTTTCTCACTCCCTCCTCTCCTCCACTCACATCCAGAGATAGAGGGATAGAAAGACAGGAACAGCTCTTTGATCTTAGTCCCCCCCCTCTGCTTTGGCCATCCAAAAAGGCACAAGCATAAGAACATCTCTCTGAAGTTCATCGGATCGATGAGACCAAGCGAGGCACGAAGGGGAGTTAGTTCTTCATCCCTTCTTTTTTTTCCTCTTTTTAGTCTTTTTTAATACTTCCTCGCATTTGTTCTCAGTTTTGATGGGTTTGCGTGGTGCTGAGGTAGCATGCAGGGCGTGGAAATGACTTTGAGAGCAGAACTGCATGTCCCTGTCAAGGTCTGGACACAAACACAGTCACAGTCACACTAACACACACACACATACAATCTAGGAGAGACCATCACAGATCAATCACTATAAGAGCCAGTTTACACCAGGTATTTACATCCATTTTAGATGACAAGTTTTAAAGGTAAATATGCAAAGTAAAAGTCTAAACAGGCTTTGAAATGTTGAGATTCGTCTTTTTGGGAAAGATGCAACAAGTTTTTCACACCTGGATTTGGGGATCGTCTGCCATTCCTTGTTGCAGATCCCCTCCAGTTCTGTCAGGTTGGATGATAAACGTTGGTGGACAGCCATTTTCAGGTCTCTCCAGAGATGCTCAATTGGGTTTAAGTCAGGGCTCTGGCAGGGCCATTCAAGAGCAGTCACGGAGTTGTTGTGAAGCCACTCCTTCGTTATTTTAGCTGTGTGCTTAGGGTCATTGTCTTGTTGGAAGGTGAACCTTCGGCCCAGTCTGAGGTCTTGAGCACTCTGGAGAAGTTTTTCGTCCAGGATATCCCTGTACTTGGCCACATTAATCTTTCCCTCGATTGCAACCAGTCATCATGTCCCTGCAGCAGAAAAACACCCCACAGCATGATGCTGCCACCACCATGCTTCACTGTTGGGACTGTATTGGACAGGTGATGAGAAGTGCCTGGTTTTCTCCACACATAATCGCTTAGAATTAAGGCCAAAAAGTTATATTTTGGTCTCATCAGACCAGAGAATCTTATTTCTCACCATCTTGGAGTCCTTCAGGTGTTTTTTAGCAGACTCCACGCAGGCTTTCATGTGTCTTGCACTGAGGAGAGGCTTCGGTCGGTCCACTCTGCCATAAAGCCCCGAGTGGTGGAGGGCTGCAGTGATGGTTGACTTTCTACAACTTTCTCCAATCTCCTGACTGCATCTCTGGAGCTCAGCCACAGTGATCTTTGGGTTCTTCTTTACCTCTCTCACCAAGGCTCTTCTCCCCCGATAGCTCAGTTTGGCTGGACGGCCAGCTCTAGGAAGGGTTCTGGTCGTCACAAACGTCTTCCATTTAAGGATTATGGAGGCCACTGTGCTCTTAGGAACCTTAAGTGCAGCAGAATTTTTTTTGTAACCTTGGCCAGATCTGTGCCTTGCCACAATTCTGTCGCTGAGCTCTTCGGGCAGTTCCTTTGACCTCATGATTTTTTTTTTGCTCTGACATGCACTGTGAGCTGTACAGTCTTATATAGACAGGTGTGTGGCTTTCCTAATCAAGTCCAGTCAGTATAATCAAACACAGCTGGACTCAAATGAAGGTGTAGAACCATCTCAAGGATGATCAGAAGAAATGGACAGCACTGGAGTTAAATATATGAGTGTCACAGCAAAGGGTCTGAATACTTGGGACCATGTGATATTTCAGTTTTTCTTTTTTAACAAATCTGCAAAAATGTCAACAATTCTGTGTTTTTCTGTCAATATGGGCAGCTGTGTGTACATTAATCAGAAAAAAATAACTTAAATGATTTTAGCAAATGGCTGCAATATAACAGAGTGAAACACACACACACACACACACACACACACACACACACACACACACACACATTATGTAAACACAATTTAATTTTGATGCGATTAACTAATGTTATATTTATAATTAGTGCTGTCAAATTGATTAATCTTATTTATTTATTTTACTTTATTATTATTTTCTCTCTTTTTTTAAAACTATTTTATATATTTTTTTACAGTTTTTCTCTAGGCTTTTCCAAGGAGCCGCCTGTCACTCCCTTGCGGCCCCCCGGTGGTCTCCAGAACTCCGTTTTAAAACCCCTGAAGTAGACAACCGTTGGACTGACTGACCCATCCTTACTTTGATATGGCAAGTAATTTACACATAAATAATTCCTAAAACTCTCACCTAAACCTTATTCTTTTTCTGCCCGCCCTGATATTTTCTTAAGGAAATGTAAATGAAGTAATTATCAAATATGTTGATCTAGAATGCTACAAATCTCAGTACTTCAGTTGTACTTCACCTTAAAGCATTTAGAAACAATGAATTTCACACATTTAAGACCTTTTAGACTGCAATAATGCATCCTTCAATTTCATACTTGATTTACTTTTTTATTTTGTGCAATAAAGAAATGAATTTCATACATTTGAGCTCATGTTCCTCATGTTCCTTGCACAACATTTAAATAAAAAAGAAGCAGAATGAGAAGAAACAGTGGAGTTTGGCGCTCTCTGCTGGAATTCACATGCTAATGATTGACTTGGATGTATAACGTATCTATACTTTTAGTTTTTAACTGATTTAGCTTACATGTCCTCATGTATTCTCTGTGTAAGAACATGTATGAAACTATACTTATTTACTAACTATAAGCATTCAACCAATCAGAATGAGTCTTAACTATATGTAGATGATTACACTCATAATCTAAATGAATAACTTGACATCTTGCTAACTAATTCTCAGTTTGGGACTTGAAATGGGTCAGATCACGTCTGAAATTAAACACTGTGGAACTTTGTATGAGTACAGTCTGTCAGCTGAGTGTCCAGGGGAAATGGTTTGGAAAAGCACACAATATATCACCTCACCAACGTTACACTTCAAACACAGAGCAGCTCTCATCTTAACTCACCAGGGCTTCCTCAACAAATCCCTCGCTGAGTAACAAACCACAAACACGTTTCCCAAGTTTCTGAACAGCTCACACTTCTAAGGTCTCTGCAGGAAAGTTTCAGAAACTCTAATTAAACAACTTACTCTGTTGTCAAAACTTTTCCCCCAAAAAATCTTTGGAGTATTTTATTGTAAATGGTATAAAACCATAAATGTGACTAAAATCTTAAGAAATCCACCCCATACAGTGCCCAAACTACCTAGATGCCACAGCAAAATCATGGAACGGACACGGTGTTAGCACTTTATATCATTTATAAAACAAACAACAACAACAATATATACAGGTCCTTCTCAAAAAAATTGCATATTGTGATAAAAGTTCATTATTTTCCATAATGTAATGATAAAAATTTAACTTTCATATATTTTAGATTCATTGCACACCAACTGAAATATTTCAGGTCTTTTATTGTTTTAATACTGATGATTTTGGCATACAGCTCATGAAAACCCCAAATTCCTATCTCAAAAAATTAGCATATTTCATCCGACCAATAAAAGAAAAGTGTTTTTAATACAAAAAAGTCAACCTTCAAATAATTATGTTCAGTTACGCACTCAATACTTGGTCGGGAATCCTTTTGCAGAAATGACTGCTTCAATGCGGCGTGGCATGGAGGCAATCAGCCTGTGGCACTGCTGAGGTGTTATGGAGGCCCAGGATGCTTCGATAGCGGCCTTAAGCTCATCCAGAGTGTTGGGTCTTGCGTCTCTCAACTTTCTCTTCACAATATCCCACAGATTCTCTATGGGGTTCAGGTCAGGAGAGTTGGCAGGCCAATTGAGCACAGTAATACCATGGTCAGTAAACCATTTACCAGTGGTTTTGGCACTGTGAGCAGGTGCCAGGTCATGCTGAAAAACGAAATCTTCATCTCCATAAAGCTTTTCAGCAGATGGAAGCATGAAGTGCACCAACATCTCCTGATAGCTAGCTGCATTGACCCTACCCTTGATAAAACACAGTGGACCAACACCAGCAGCTGACATGGCACCCCAGACCATCACTGACTGTGGGTACTTGACACTGGACTTCAGGCATTTTGGCATTTCCTTCTCCCCAGTCTTCCTCCAGACTCTGGCACCTTGATTTCCGAATGACATGCAAAATTTGAGCGACAGTCCAGTGCTGCTTCTCTGTAGCCCAGGTCAGGCGCTTCTGCCGCTGTTTCTGGTTTAAAAGTGGCTTGACCTGGGGAATGCAGCACCTGTAGCCCATTTCCTGCACACGCCTGTGCACGGTGGCTCTGGATGTTTCTACTCCAGTTCAGTTCTTTGTACTCCATTTTTTGAGATAGGAATTTTGGGTTTTCATGTGTTGTATGCCAAAATCATCAGTATTAAAACAATAAAAGACCTGAAATATTTCAGTTGGTGTGCAATGAATCTAAAATATATGAAAGTTTAATTTTTATCATTACATTATGGAAAATAATGAACTTTTATCACAATATGCAAATTTTTTAGAAGGCTATATATATATATATATATATATATATATATATATATATATATATATATATATATATATATATATATATATATATATATATATATATATATATGCCTGATGAAGGTCATGAGACAGAAACGTTGCTAATATTTGTTTTTATATATATTTTCTGCAAGCACTGATAGTGTGCGAATTTCCTTTTATTTTTGAGATTTTTGGATTTGTTTATCCTCTTTCCTACGCACATATCTATTACCAACAGGTGTCGATGGTAATTGTCTATTAATTGGTAAATAGTGTAAAATGTTTGGAACTTCTCCACTTTCAACCACTTCCAGAGGTAGTCGAAAAACGCATGGGACCGGATTGTTTTCATAGTGTAGTAGATGTTCATGTGGGTGAATGTTTTGGAACAGCCAAGACTGCCTGTTCTCCGCCTACTGACCTAGCATGTAAATATTATGGGATGTACGCTAGCCAGGTGGGTTTTAAGCCAAGTTTGGTTTGAAGACGAAAAACGTAGACAACATATATTTTAAAACATCTGCTCACTCTTTTGTTAAGGTGGGAATTATTATCATGCAATATTGACAGTTGGGTCAGCAGAGAATCTTTTTTCTGCGAGTAATAAAGAAATTATGGTTCTAAACTATCTAAAGAAATATACGAGGTAAACGTAGCTATGAATACACATTTCTCCAAATGTGCACACTGTTGGACTAAAAGTTTGTAGCCTATGTTAAGCACTGTGATCAAAAATAAATGGGAGCAAACACGGTTGAATATAGTATATACATATATACTATATTGTATATACATTGAATGTACAGGTTTGTGTCTCCTTATTCTATTCAAAATATCAATAGGCTAACTACCCATTGATTTTTCATTCCTATCAGAAATTAAGAAATTATTATTAGTGTCATTGTAAATAGTTATCTAATCTTATACTTCAAAGCTCAAGGTTAAATTAGAATATTTATTGTAAAAAAAAAATCTGTAACAGCTGCCAAACAATAAACCAGTGGAGCTATAGCCTATATATAGTCTAAGACAAAAAACTTTTAAAAAACATCCCCCATATAGGCTAGGCATTTATTTAGTGAAAGAGTTCATTTCTCTAGTGAATTAACCAGCTGTGGACACTGAATGACTGCCTGAGGTAAATGTAATGCTACGTGACATTGTTTACGAGCGGTTTTATAGACGTCTTTCCACCGTTGAAACACTGATTGAATGATTACATGACGTACGTTTCAGTAAGTTGTAATATATCCTCAAAATACCTTAAGATGTTGATTCAAGTTTATTCTTGGACTAAAGATGATCGAGTTGCGCCGCCTGAACCAACGCGCCTATACAGTAGCTAATAATCTGTCTCACGACCAATTCGTACATATTTTACGAGGTGGCTATTTCGTACAAATTTGTACGACCTCACTCGTACGAATTCGTACGTTTTGCCTAAACCCCAGTGATGGGTAGGTTTAGGGGCGGGGTTGAGGTAGGTCATTCGTACGAATTCATACGAATTTGCCAACTCGTCAAATATGTACGCTTTAGTAAAAATCGTATGAATTCGTACGAGTGAGGTCGTACAAATTCGTACGAATTAGCCACCTCGTAAAATATGTACGAATTGCCGTGAGATCGGGTTGTCACACCACATTAAAGAGCGTCAAAACGGTATTTATTGTTTGAATTTCTTGATAAAATGGACAGAATACTTAATATGTTTGTGTGGGAACTCGGATTAAAGTAGCCTGTGTTCTGCACATTAAAAAAAGCCAAGCTACTGTTAACTTTATTTGCATTAATTCTGAAATCTTGTACAGAAACGGTTCGGTACGAATGCGTGTATCGTTATACCCCGTTTTATATATTTATATATATTTATTATAATCTCAAAGAGACTTTATGAGACAAAAAAGAAGAGAGAACACAATGGAGCATTAATATTCTTTTCAAGTTTAGTGAATATTGACACAAATGACAGTACGTGTCAGGGAACGGCTGGGGGTTTGTCCATTCAGAGCTGTCAGACTTTTGCTCTCATTGAGATGCTTCGCTTATCTCTGACAGGTGGCAAATACACTCTGCACAAACACTCTCATTGACATCAGCCTTTATCTGGGCTCTGTGTACACATTACACGCCTGTAAACTTCCCGTAAGGGCCATTAATCTGCTACATTATGAAATGTCTCTGGATAAAAAAGAAATTTCACACAGTAGCTCAATAAATCCAAACACATGCATGCATTCATCTCAAGAGTATTCTGCAGTCATTGATTCAACTATAGAAAATATTATTCATCTGGGGGGGGGAAGGCTTATATGATATACCCGTTCTGCAGCGGATCAGATTCCAGGTAAACATTTTAATTTAACTTTTTTGATACTTTAAAACAAGAAGATAATCGAGTAAAACGTTATTTACAAATAATTTTGAATGTTTTTGGAGCGTTAAACAGTTGAGCAATGGAAAACCCGGAGTGGAGCCAGAGCAGGAATTATAGAATGTTTCTTATTAACAAACTCTGCATATGCTATGAGTTTGGGTTTCTTATTGTTCATCTGGGAATGCAACATTGTAGTCATTTCATCAGATTTGTAAAATAAATCATTTATAAACCTACGCCCACACAGGAGAATACATCAATATGTTTCTAAATATGCTAATAGTTCATTGTGATTTCAAAATAAAACCTTGCTCTGAAATTACGTGTTTTGATATCCACATGTTCTTGTTCAAGAAATTACAGTGGCTGTAGCATTTCTATCATACAGAAGTGGCCAAATATTAAAGATTAAGTGGACATTTGAATTCAGTGTTGTTTGGCCAATATTAAACAAGGATTTTATCATGCTGTAAAGTGTAACAACAAACAACAATTAGCAGTGTTGGCACCCTCTGCAGGCATTTGTAAAACTTAAACGTACATAAGTTGATTATGTTTATGTATTTTCCATCATGTATTTTAACAGTTGTTCAATAAAAACATAGAATTACTTTATTTGAACCAATTACCATTGACTCATTGTTATCATATGTATTTAAGTCATTTTAATGGCTTTTGTTCACAAGAAAATCTGATTACTTGATGATCAGCAATAAATAAATACTCCATTCAGTTTGCTATGTTATTATTACCCGATCTCAAGCCAGTTCATACATATTTTACAAGGTGGCTAATTTGTACGAATTCATATGATTTTTTATAAATTGTATGTATTTTACAAGTTTCGCCTCCCCCTAACCATCACTGGGGTATAGACAAATCGTACAAATTAGCCACCTACTTACAAATTGGTTGTGAGATAACGTTGATTGTTCAGGCTTCAGAAAACATTTAGTTTACAATTTGGGTTATGTTTTCAAGTTCAATAGTGTAATGCTCAAATGTTTAGCAGTAAGAGGTAGTTGCTAGGTTGGCAACTGGGTTGTTTTAAGCCAGCGGTTGGGTTAAATGTTTGCTTAAAATAACTCAATCGCTGGGTTAATACAACCCAATTGCTGGGTTTGTCTATTTTCAACCCAGATTTTTTAGAGTGAGTGTAAATGATTGTAAGTTGAAACCAGAGACTATAGATATACAAAGACATGAATTGGAGAAAGCAGTTTTTTAGAGATTTCAGGATTCCCCCATTCAAATAGATAGGACTCAGAAAGGGACTTTGGTTGCACTCAATTATGCAACAACTATAGGCATAACCTACACACAGCTGGTGCAAATGGCCACAGTTCTTTATACACAAGGGTTGGACCTGCTTTTGACCTTGGTTATTCTAAATGAGCATAGAAGAAATTGAAGCCATTTCAAACCTCTCCAAGGCCTTTTGTATCAAATCATTCATGCACACTTTCTCATTAAATCCAAGTGCAGAGAGAAAAGCAATGTTCATTTTGTGATATTGTTTATATTACATCTGTCAGAGGATGACACTTAATGATCCACCGAGGGTAAATAGAAAACATAATCTTATCTGAGTTGAAATCACAGTCATTCACCTGTCTCTTCAACTGCAGTCTGTTTCTCAGCTTACTGTAAAGGAGGAGTTTTGTTTGCTGCAAACTAAGACTTTAGTTGATAGCAGATGTATGACATCCACATCCTGGAAATACTATCCGTATCGGAACCACCTGCATATGTCTGAGATGTCATCATTTAATAAAGCCATTATCTGGTATATGCGTCAAACAATCTCTCATAATACAGGGTTGCTGGTGTTATCTTATCTGTCGGAAAAGTTGAAGAGAAGAATAGAGTAGCATTTGGATACTTACTGTATGTCTCATATTGCAAATAAAACCAAGGACTGACACACAATTACAGCTAAAAAGTGAATTAGCTCTAGCTCAAATATAGTCGACCAATGAGAAATGTTTGAGTAAAAGAAACTACACACATTAAACAGGTCAGAGGTACGACTACAAATCCCAAGGTCACAGTGTCAATGTCTGGCATCAATCTAAACAGTGGCTTTGCTCCTATTTGATCTTTGCAAATGTAATGTTTAGTGAAGCACAGTAAATAAAATAGGTCTCAAATGTGTGCTTAATGGCCTGGCATGGTTCAATTAACCTAAGGACACTGCAAATCAATTCACATGAACTGTAATACAGCACTTGAATAATAACCACACCGTTAAAAAGTGTATCCGATTACTCACAATTGTGTCTAGTTAAGGAAATCTATCTGGCATATGCAGAGAAATGCTAGGTGATTTTTTTCTCTTCTTTAAATGTTTCGCTTTAAAAGTGTGATTTTTTATTTATTAATTTTAAGATGGTGATTTTTTTTCAGAATACCTCACCTTATTTTTTGTTTGAGAGAGCAGCATAAACAAGCTCTGGCTAGTTTAAGATGTTTTTTGTTTTGTTTTTTTCAAGAAAGGAATGCTTTGATATTATGTTATCTAATATTGCATTAGATTGAAGTAATTAAATAAAGAGTTGCTGCAACATAATGACTGGACTTTAATAAGGTTATGGAACTTAAACAAATGAAATAAAGTATGGTTAACCCAATTAGGAGTCCAATTTTTCATTGTTACCGTAACAATACAAAACCCCTCCCCTTTCAGTGGGGCATCATCAACAAAACCACACCTTCTCAGGGTCAATGGTGCAATTTCCATCACCTTCATAACAGCCAACACATTCAAACCATTCTCACTGTCCCGAGAAAAGAGTATACAATCTAGACTCACCTCAGCTCAACACCCGAGGACATATTAGCGAGACACTGGGACAGACGCTATGCCAGGGGACACGTACCTGAGGCTGCTCTATGTAGTAGCCTATTTATGTGTTATAAACACTAAGGCTCATTCAGGGTATATTGTCTTTCTACGGCTCTTGTATTATGCTTAACAAAGCTATGTTTCATTTTATTAACATCACATTTTCTCCATTCATCATCTGCAGAAGTTTCCCATTCACTCTTCCTGACTGGAGGTCAAATGCAGGTAAGAATTGTATTAGATGCATCACTTTTATCAGGTTAAAATTTTAAGTAATTGACTTCACTTGAAGCCTTTCGATGCATTATATAAGTATTTATTGTATTATGTCTTGTAGTGATCTCATAAATAATTGTAATTTCTACAGTTATAATACAAATTGTGTTACATGTTACATGCAGTTACTATAGTAATAACTATAAATTATGAACATGTACATGTACTTAACATTACTCAATACTCACATAAATGTATAATTAGTGTAACAAAGACATCTTAAAATAAAGTGTAACGCAAAATACACTGTAAAAAATTATGATCAGTTGACAACATTGCTGTATCTCATCAAAATAAATTACGCAATGTTCACCTTTTTAATGTTATACAAGAATCTAATACTTTTTAAGTCAGTTTAATGTAATTTAAGTTTAAATGACTTAAACATCCAAGTTGATTGTACTTTTAACATGTAAACATTTAAGGCAGCAACTTTCTTATAACGTTTAGAAAGTATAATGCAGTAAAACACAACATCCAACCAATTTCAGATATTACAAAGCATTTTAACTTGATTACAATTATTTATGAAAAGATATAATGTATTACAACATACATTATGCATAACTTTATAATACATTACAGAAAGGCTTTAAGTATTACTGAAAAAAACTTCTGCAGTATTGAAAAAAGAACCTGTTAGAAACCATGCTTTCAAACTCTGATGAGCTGTGAACTTTTTAGGCCTTTATAATAGAACTCACACCGACCGGTATGACCAATTTCTCGCAAGAGTGACTTGGGACACGAACATTTGTTATAACAAGGCAAACAGAACAATGTTTTTGGTTTGTTTCTTGTTTTCGATTAGGTTCTTATTCTCACTCCACTTTTTTTTTTATTGTCCTTTAATCACTTTTCCCTCCTGGTCTGTAGATTATTTCGCAAAGTGTGATATTGGCAGTGATTTGCCAGCATCCTGTGATTGGACCTCTGAGGGACCCATCAGCGTTCAGACGGCAACAGGTAATTATACTGCTGAGATGAAATTGCTGCAGAGACACTTGCTGCTTTGTGTTATCCGCTAGTGTTTACTGCCAATCCATTCACCTGCGGCAACAACAACAGCAGTTAATAGGTTTCTAACAGCACATAGCAGAGATTCTTTAAACTTCTTATTCCACTTCTTATTCAACTTGACTTTCAAGTACGCAAGACACCGCATTCAACCACTTGTGAACAAGGCATTGATCGTGACGCTCATGCTACACTGCTAGAATTCACAAAACACAAAGTTCAGATCAGAGTCTAACCTGAGGCACATTTAAGCTTTGAGTCTGTAAGCAGGTGATTATTTACGACAGTGTGCTTTTAGAGGTCAATCTATGAAGTAAATGCAAGAGTACTGGTTACTAATACAGACTGTGCTTGCCACAATGCAATGAAAACATGGACAGTGAAACCAAGGGATGCCAAATACGGATCATTCAAAGGCACACAAAAAAAGTCCACTTACATTACTCTGTGTGATTAATATGTGTGTTTTTTTGTTTTCTACAGGTTAAGGGTTTGTTTGTTTTTTTGTCTAAATCAAACCAATGTATATTTGACATTTGAGGCTGAATGCTATAGACAAGCAATAAAAGGTTTTCAGGAAGAATATTTAAACTTATTTTCATATAATAAAAAGTATATAGCATGCAGTTGCTTCAAACAATGTCATAAAGCTATTCAAAACTAGCCTGGATGCCAGCCGAATTTAGCCCCGCCCACAACATTTTTGCTCAGGCAAATCATATTCTGACTAGAATTGAGTATGAGCATGTCAGGCTAATTCAAAACATCATTCAATGTAAATTGTGATAATCATATTTAATAAATCGCAATTACAATTTCAAGGGAATAAACGACAATTATGGTTTTTGTCATAATCGTGCAGCCCTAAGTGAAAGAGTTGTTTTTTGGCCTTTGAACTACTTGTAGGCACAGGGAGGCAACAACACAAGCCAGATTCGATCTTGCACAGCCCACACAAGCAGCTCAGTGTATCAGGATACATGTGTAACCTACAAAACTAAAATCAACTTAATACAACTGAAGGACCCACTTTATATGAAGTGGCCTTAACTACTATGTACTAACATTTTGATTTATCAGTTGATACAATGCACTTATTGTGAACATAAATGTTTTTACATTGTACTTGCTTTTTTAAATGTAAAAACCCCTGCGTGTAATTACATTTGTAATTAATTACATTTATAATTACACTGCTGACACTTCCCTTACACCTAACCTACCCATACCACCACATCTGTCCCTAACTTTACCCGTATCCCACCTCAATATCAACAAAAGGGTTTTGCATTACAATATGAACACAATAAGTACATTGTACTTATTTTTTGATGCAAGTACATAGTAGTTAGGGCCACTTAATATAAAGTGGGGCCCAACGGAAAATATAAGAATATTAAAACTTAGTATAAAAGAGGAAATCACAAACTTTGAAAGGAGATAAAACTCAACAGAAAACTCAACATTTTTTTTTTTTTTTGTCTATGTGCTACAGAAAAAAATGCTCTCCGCCCCGTGAGTCCATCTGGTGCGTTTCGTCTAAAGAGTGGATTTCTCATGATCTCAGAAGACTCCTGTCTGGAGTTCTGGTACCATAAACTCAACCAGAAGAGTTCTGAACTCAAAGTTTTGCTAGTGGATGACATTCTGCAGACACTGATTTGGACCTCAGAGACTTCTAGCAGTGGAGACTGGAGACAAATTTTCATCCCTCTGACAAAGCAATCCGACAACATCCAGGTAGAGCAATTTAAAGATTCAGATTACGGTGTTGGGCATCTTCATGGTGAAAGATAGTAGATCATGGTAAAATGTTTGAGTTATTTGTGTCTTTTTAATAAGTGAAGCAACTAAACCCACCAAACTTAATCAATTAAAAATAAAAAAGCACATGCTTGCAAACATGTTTGGGATATACAATAAAGATATGAAAATAACACACAATTCACCAATGAGGACTAATAAAGCAGGATCCCTTTGAAAAACCACCAAGAGTGTGCATATGAATGTTAAGATGTCTGCCATCTTAAAGCACTACAAAAAATTCTGTTGTTTGAGAAGAAAGATGTTTGATAAGAAAGCATCTGTGAAAGTGCACAAATGATAAGAATGCATCTGTGCACAAACGCACGGAGCCCCTTAAGGGGCATGGTGGTGGAAAATAATATGAGATAGGAGGAAAAAATATTTCAATTAAAAACTTCGCTTGCAAAACTGTTCCCCTGAGAAACTTTGCGTTTGCTCACAAAGTTTTTGCGGGCGGACACAAGTTTCTTGGGGACATTTTTTTGTGAGAACACAAAAGCATCGACGCATATTTTTTCATCCTGTCTCATCCTCATGTCCCTTTAGGGGCTCCATAGTTTTGAGTGCAAAACATAAAAATAAAGAAAAATATTGGTGATTTTGCTTGCAAACGTTTTTTGGGATATACAATAAACATGCATACAATTCACTAATAAAGACCGATTAAGCGGGATCCCTTTGCTTTGGAAAAACGCTTTTTAGCACTTATGAAATGGATGTTAAGCTGTCTGCCATCTTAAAGCACTACAATCATTTCTGTAAATTGTTTGATAAGAAAGCATCTGTGAAAGCAAAGTGTACAACTATAATAGGTACATTTGGTCTTGAGTGATGGACATTTTGCAAACACTGAAGAATAACTGTTACTCACTGCAGCTGTAATTGTGCTTCTGGCAGGTTATTTTTGAGCTATCACAAGGCCTGCACGAGGATGAGGAAACTGCCTTTGACAGAATAGGAATCCGGAAGGGACAATGCGGTATGATTATTATCATTTTGACCTAGAATTATGTCATTTAGCAAAACATCTTCAGGCCAACACTGAGACGTATATTCACCACATTTATTGGCCTTTGTGAAATAGTAAAGTGGCAAAACACCACTCTCATCCACAGGGCCACAATGTCAGCAAAGAGGCACATTTTGGACTGATGAAAACACTCGTTGCGCCTGCACTGATAAGCAACTCATCTGTTCTCACATCCCTTGGTCCAACGACACCTTTGGCATCTGCCATGTGGCCTCTGACCCACATTACACTACTTTTGATGGGGTCAGCTTCCAATTTGAAAGTCCTTGTACCTACGTTTTGTCAAAGGTCTGCGATGAGTCAGGGTTGCTTCCAGAGTTTGCAGTGGAGGTGCAGAACGAGAGAAAAGGGGACTCGCACGTCTCCTCCATTCAGCAGGTGGATGTTAACATACATCATCTGAGAGTGACCATGCTGAGGAGAGAGAGGAGAAGAGTCATGGTGAGCAATCAACCAAAATTAGTGGTCGACCGATAGTTGACTGATATTTTTTTGTTAGGCCTATTTGCCAATAGTGATTAGCCTGGTCCTACCAGACTCTCGTACATTTCATTTGTACAGAGAGTCTGGCCACTCTCCATTGACAAGCGTTAACTTCCTTGAAGGCGGGTACCATGTTGAATTTTAAACTATTGGATCTGCCCAGAGCCACTCTGGATCTGCCATAAGCAATCACTAAAGTTTGGACGTGACGTATGTCATCTCAAACTAGCGCACAACATCAACGTCATCTTTCTCTGTTCGCTGATTGGACCGCTTAAAATCTGACCAGATAAAACTCTTTCTCGCCAACATTTTTAAAAAAAGTTGCTGACCACCGTCACTGTTTTTGATCATTTTCACAAAATTGTCATGGCCCCAAGAATATTTTGCAGTATGAAAATTTGAACATGCAAATTAACAAAAGGAAGAACTGAGATTCTGCTTTTCAAAAAAAAAAAAGCATTTTTCTTTTTTTTTACCAACACTTGAATGTTGGTAAGTTTAAAGGGATCCCCTGGTGTTAAGACTTGTATGGCTTAATATAACATAAATGACTGTTACTTACTGAATGTCTCTTATTGAAATATTTAGCAGAAAACTCATGAAAGATCTACGTTATTTAAAAAATACATTACATATTTGGACAATGGGCGGCGCCATTTTGTTTGCGTTCTATGTCAATGACGTAGAATGGCTGCACTCGGCAATCAAATGGTGCTACCTGTAGCTATTTTTACCACAACACAAGTCAAAAAATGTTTCAGATTTAATTGCAATTAATTGCTTTGTAATTGCATTTAAAACACTCTCAAACACACAGGAGCTGGCCAATACAAATACAGTGCGTGGATGTGTGCGTGCACACGTCGATCTGTGTGTGTGTGCACGCACACATCCACGCATTGTATTTGTATTGGCCAGCTCCTGTGTCAGCATCACACGAATGCGCCGTGAACAGCGCTGGCCAATTGGCATCAACGTTCTGACGTAGAACCCAGAAGCGCTGCACTATGGTTACAACATAAATAGTGTAGGAAACTGTGACAACATTCTTCAATAAAGTTATCATCAACCTATCGGCAATATTAGAAAGCTAAAAATCAGCTGATATATCACCCTTAGCAATATATATCGGTCAACTGCTAACCACAATTTGTTTTGTTCTAACCACAGATTTTTATTTTTGTCTTAACCACTGTCTGTTGTTGTTCTAATCAGGTTAATGGGATCTGGAAGGATCTCCCTCTACTCCTGAAGGGAAATAGAGTTACGGTTAATTCCCAGAGAGATGCATTGGTCCTTCAGACAGATTTCAAACTGTCTGTCTTCTATATGCATTCCGGTGCTGTTCAAGTGATCGTCCCCAGCCATTACTCGAACAGAATCTGTGGCATGTGTGGCAACTTTAACCAAGAGACAAAAGACGACTTCAAGATCCCAGACAAGTCACTTGTGCAGGAGGATGTTCATGTTTTAGGGCAGAGCGTGTGTGAGGAGCCCACCCTACCTAGAGTCTGTACAGATGCAGAGGAGCAGCAGTACGCCAGCGAGGTTTACTGCGGTCTGCTGACATCCAGACAAGGACCATTCTCAGCATGCTCATCTGTTCTCAATGCAGATAGTTTCTTCCAAAATTGCATGTTCGATATGTGCACAACTCACGGAGATCCTTCTTCACTCTGCAAGGCAACTGAGGCCTTCAGTGCCACCTGCAACAAAGTTGGGATCTCTATTGAGGTCTGGAGGAACACAACTTTATGTCGTAAGTGCCTAACAATTGCTAAAATTATCATTTTGGGATAAATAAAACTCAAAATCGACTACAACAATCGAAAAAGAATGTGCTCACAGTAATACACTCATAATGAGGCTTAAGAAAAGTATGTTGGTTAAACAATGATTTATTCAGTAAAACGTTTATTATTTGATCTGTAAATTGACTTTTCTAGGTGAATGAACTGATTATGCTTTACTGACATAATACCTGGTGGTGGAGTTTGTCCATATAAAAAGTGCACTAGCGTGAACCAATATTATGGCCGATAAGCCAATAATTAATTTCATGGGTGTTAACCAATAAATATATTATAAATCTTTACTTTGTTTATTCTGCAAGGGAATTTAGGCATTATGCTCAACTCAACATTATGATGTATAACATGGAAATCTACTGTAAAAATAATATTTTTTATAATATTTGACTTAGAATAAATGTGTCCATAATAACAGAGAAGGGAACTCTTAGAAAAACTGGAGAAAGTTATAACCACATGCCAGTGATTACCATTAATACAGTCTCCGGTGGTCCACCACAGTTTCATAATGAACCAAAAACATTATTACACTTCTCATTAGATAAGTATAACATGTTTTGTGCCATTGCTTTGTGATAAGGCTTAGTGTGATATTCAAATGCAATTTAATTAAATACATATTTAGTCTGTCATGCTCCTTGTTTCAGAGCGTTTTCCTTTTTTTGTGTTTGATAATAATATTATTAATATAATAAATGTGTGTGAATGTAATGTGGACTGATTATCACTCTTTAAAAAAGGTTTTACTAAATTTTGCTATTAAAATGCACTGAACTTTAAAAGAAAAAAGTCACACAAAACCCTGGGTTAAGTCCTTGCTATATCTCAATCCCTTAAATATAGTTAATAAAGTTAAATTAATCTTAACATTTTAAAATAGGCAGAAACAGTTCAAGTTAATGCAAAAACCTTTTAATCTGTTGAATTTGGTCACAAAAAAAGGGGGTTGGAGCTCTTAATTTTGCTATTAAAATGCCCCAGATTGATGCATTTAACTTTAAAAATGTAGAAATAATAAATCTCACAGAATCCTTGATTAAATCCTTGCCATATAATATAATCGCAAACCCTGTTGTTGTTGTTTTTTTTTACAAATTAACTTTTACATCTTAAAATAGGCAGGCATCAAATATCAACAAAAAATGATCAGACTGCTGCTCACACACAGCACATGTGAACCATGCCTTGAGCTCTATAAAAACACTTTAAACCTTGAATATTGCTTTAAAGCCTTATCTCATCTTCAACCCAAGCCTATGAAACAATGGGCACTTTCAGTGTGAATACAGACAAGCAATTCAAGTACTGCCAGTATTGTTAGGCAAATCATAAATATAAATTAAGTCTTGACGTGTCAGATCAGACAACCTGTTTTAAGCCAATGTTGAGCAAAAGGCCTATCTGAAACCTAATCATCAGTCCGGTCTCCACCTAACAACACACACATAAGTACTCAACTTACTCACGGGTTATTAATTAATAATCTCCCACACCTTCACCAGCTGACCCGTAACTTTCCATTACAAACCACAAAGGCACTGGGAAACATACTGTAAATCTATATCAGTGAGATTACTTATGTTTGATTTCCGTTGTAGCTGTGTCATGTGGCCCTCACAGCCACTATAACTCCTGTGCCAGCGGCTGTCCCAAGACCTGCTCCAGCCTGGATGCCGCAGAGCCTTGTGGGATATGTGAGGAGCGCTGCGAGTGTGACAATGGCTTCATGCTCAGTGGAGGGGCATGTGTACAAGCTAAAGACTGTGGATGCTGGGCAAATGGACAGCATTATACAGTAAAGTAGCTCAGCTATATATAAAATATACTTCATTATTATAAAATTTTCCTGTGTCCATAAATCTTTCTTATCCTGTCCTATCCAGATCAGAGAAACATTTATGGAGGGTGAATGTGAGCAACAGTGCCAGTGTTTGGGCAATGGAAGCATTCACTGTTCACCTGCTTCCTGCACAGCTGATGAAGTGTGCATGGTTAAAGATGGAGTCAAGGGCTGTTTTCCATCCAGTCCGGTGACCTGCAGTGTTTACGGTGACCCCCATTACATCAGTTTCGATGGCAAGGCCTACTCCTTCTGGGGCACCTGCAACTACACAATAGCAAAGACCTGTGGGCCTACTGACACCCAGTTCACAATAACAGCACGAAATGAGGGACGGAACAACTCTCTTGCAACTTCCTCTCTTAACTCTGTAGCTCTTGACATGGAAGGCCTACACATTGTCATCGGCAAGAACAAGATGGTTTATGTGAGTCTCTCGTATTTTGTCATTCATTTGGAATTGGCCATATTATCACTGTGTGTATTAAAACAATGTATTCAGTTACACTACAAATACACATTGCACATCCAAACAAAAGAAAAAGAATAATTGATTAACCATTTGAAGACTCAGGGCCTTATTTTAACTATCTGAGCACATTGTCTGAAAGCTCATGGCACATGTGCACTTAGAGCGTGTGCGAATCCACGATTGGTCAAATAATTATAAGGCAAATAGGTCATTCAGATACATGCAATGACTATCCATTATGACGTCTTATAGGAGTATATTACTAATGACTAAATAACAAAACAAACAAGAAATACTGCACAGTTGTTTTCAGTTGCCTCAAAATAGCAACACGCCAACAATGCACCTGAACACACCTTGTTTCAGACCAGCTGTGCGCGAGAGCATTTGCTATTTAAACAACATGACGCTGGACGTGATAACTGCGTCAGGCTGAAACTAGCAAAAAACACTTGCGTCGCATCGCGCCGGGTGTATGATAGGGCCCTCAGTGTCAAATGTCCATAGCACATATGCACAACAAAAGGAATAATTTAATGAGGTATGAGATCTTGATGCTTCAGCTCACTATGAAAACGTAATAACTTTCATACTAAAACCCAGTCCAAAAAGATTAAATGAAACTTCCAACTTCACTGCAAACAAAGTGATTTTCTAACTCAGTAATTTTGTCTTGCTTTCCTGTACCAATATCTATACATTTTTAAATCAAGGTACGTTTAAGTGAGAAGTAAAATGGTATAAGATATGAAGTCTTGTTTTTACATGCATATAACAAGAGTAATAATAAAAATAACAATCTTATTTTCCCTTTGAACTATTTTTTTTCTGACCCCATCGGCAGACAGTTTTTCTTATTAGAAGCATAAACTCACTCAATTAAACTCACTTAAAGACTTGGGACTGGTTTCACAAACCAGGCTTAGACTAAGCTGGGAATGGGCCTTAGTTCAATTAGGGCATTTCAAAATAAGTAGCTTTTATAAACGTGCCTTAAAAAACATTACTGGTGTGCATCTTGAGACAAAATAATGACATATTTTTAATAATGACAAGTTGCTTTCAGTTAAGGCATCTCGAAAATGCATTTTATTCTTAAGCCTTGTCTGTTAAACTGGACAAGTAAATGCATCTTGATTTAAGAGTTGATTTGTACTGGATATTTGTGCTGAGAAACAAGACAAAAGTACTTCATTTTTTCAGTGTCCGTAACATAATGCAGATGACGCTCAGTGCCTACTTGGTGATCAGATAAGATCAGAAACTAAGAAAAGAAATGTGATCAGAGAACCATATAAGCAAACTGACTATTAGAGTACAGGGAGGGGAAGTTCATGAGTCCTCTTCATAGTTCTCCACGTAGCACTTCCATAATCTTTCATGATATATATGGGCAGTTCGTGGAACAAATGTTGTCAGGAGCTGCCATCTAGAATTTATGACACATAATTAGTGTTTACAGTAAGTAAAATGTTCATATTTTAAAGGTAAGTGATAAGAAATATGTTTGCTTATGACATCACATGCATGCTGTAATTCAATGATAACATTTGAGGAGTGTCCTGATAGTGACTTGTGCTTGACATAATCAGACCTCTGATATACAGGTTTAAACCGGTCACTTAAAAAAAACAGAAGTAGCCTATTCAATCACTAGCACTTTTGTGACCCAGACACTTTAACTGATCTTATCATGATGAACACAACACTCTCTGGCCCTTACATGAAAGATAAAACAATGTGCCAGCAAATGTATGACCCAGTTTTAACAAATCTAAGCACATTTTTATGATCGATTTATGATTTGAGACTATTATAAAATATCCCTTATCAAACATTTTAGTATTCTGCTGAAAACTGTTAGAATAGTAAGTTATTCTTACTACAATACAACTGTGCCAACTTGATAACAAAATATTAGTGACAGAAGATTCTGAAAGCATCTTAGACAGTTTGAAGGAGATCAATGCACCATGATCAGCAGTATAGATAAACAGTATTTTGGCAGAATGTTTATCATATTACATTTTGTATAATGCATTTCCTCAGTCTTAAAAGCTGAGACCCACAAAAACCCTTAAAAACAATCCACCCGTTATTTTAATCCGATATGATATTGATGAGTTTATTATGCTTGGATGAATTTATATTAATCAGATTATTGTGTTTATGAATTGACTAATGTCTGTGTTTGTAATTTATTTTATTTTTTTATTTTATTTTTTTGCTGTTGTAACACCTTAATTTCCCCTTGGAGGTTAATAAGGGAACTTAAGTCTAAATCTAAAAAAAAAAAATAATGAAATTATATGTTCCATATTAAGCTTACTTTTGGACTGTTCCGATTTTATCCACATGATTACATAAATTTATAACATTACGGCCTGGTTTCACAAACAGGGCTTGGATTAAGCCTTAATGCAATTAAGACATTTAAGCAGCTTTCAGTTAAAACAGCTAAAACATGCATTTTATTCTGGGACTGGCTTAAGCCTTGTCTGTAAAACCGGGGTTAAATTCATTCCATCAATATTTCATTACTGTAATGCAACAACAACAAAAAAGTTATTCTCATATTCCACCGTAATGTGGAAAAAAAAAAAAAAAAAAAAAAACAGTAGGCTATTACAATTAAAATAGTAGTAGGCTTAAAGTAATTGTAGTTACAGTAACCAGAATATATAAAGCCGATTAATACAAATATATAGAAAATATATGTAATCGTACATTATAATGCTCCTAAATTCATGCCTCTTTTTCTTTTGACATGTTCTTCAAAGGCTTCATGAGATGCGCTGAAAGGTTCCTCACCTTGAACCATGTTTTGTCTTCCCTCCAGGTAAACGGTAGTCAGGTCCGCCTCCCTGTGGAGTTTGGTTCTTCTGTGCTTGTGTCTCAGTCAGGACCTTACGCTCAAGTTGATACAAACTTCGGTCTGAGGCTTCTGTTTGGAAACGCCAGGCTGTTCGTCCAGGTGGATGAGCGCTACAGAGGAGTGTTGTGCGGCCTATGCGGTACATACTCCGGAACTCAATTTGACGATTTTCTGAAACCCGACGGCAACACAGTAGCGGATTCTCACGAGTTCGCCAGCAGCTGGAACACCAACGACAGTGAATGGCCGTAAGATCTCACTGAATCCTCACAGAATTCGTTATAATTCCTAAAATACTCCGTTGAATCAGTAAAGATAGACAAGTTGTTATTGCGCGACGATAGCCTACTGTTGCGCCTTACGATTTAAAGGGACAGTTCGATCAATGATCATCATTCTTGGGGCTACTGGGGCATTCAGGCTCCATATTGCAAAAAACAACATACAGCACTATGATAGTGAGATAAACAGACTGAAATGTATTATTCTCTGCAAATTACATTCACTCGAACTTTTCTTCTCCTATTCGTGAATGACTCGTTCTTTTGAGTCGAATCTTTTTCATGGCTGATCTTGTTCACAAAACTGGTTTGAATGAGTGATTCAGTCATGAGTCATGAGTGACTCACTGATCCGGTGTAATGGATCAACTTGGGATGTAACGGATTTGATTCATCGAATGACAATTACAAAGGGGCATAAAACGTTTGACTATTAAAATGTACAAATTGTATTTGTGTAAACATTTTTTTTAATGATTATTATTAATTTTATTATTATTATTAAAAACAACATTAATATTGTAATAGCCTATTAAATACATAATGTCCTGTTTTTTTTCTCTACCTTTTCCCCAGGTGCAGTGATGGCTCTTCAGACCCCCCTGCATGTCATCCAGACCTGGAGGATTATGCATATACAAAGTGCAGTGAACTGTTTGGAGATGCTTTCAAAGAGTGCCACTGGTTCGTTCCCCCACAGATCTATGTCAGCAGCTGCGTTTCTGATTACTGTATTTCCCAGGGGGACGAAGCTCAGCTCTGCACCTCTTTGGAAGACTATGTGTCTGCTTGTGAGATAGCGGAGGTGTTTCTGCCAGACTGGAGAAATCACACCTTCTGTTGTAAGTGCATAGTTTTTTATTATCAAACAATAATATTCTAAAAGCATATTTGTCTTATTTAAATGTATGTCCTGTTCAAATCTGGAATAAACAACAAGTATTTTTTTTTCTGTTCATTGTGCTGCACGTTCTCTGTCTCTCTCTCTCTCTCTCTCTCTCTCTCTCTCTCTCTCTCTCTCTCTCTCTCTCTCTCTCTCTCTCTCTCTCTCTCTCTCTCTCTCTCTCTCTCTCTCTCTCTCTCTCTCTCTTTTCTTTTTATTCACTTTAATATATTATACAAATATTTGTATAATATATATGTTTTTTAAAGTATTTTTCTTTATAGCTTATGTAAAACACTTTGAATAATCATTGTATGAAATGTACTATAATATAATATATGATAATAATAATATTAATAATAATAATACAAATATATGTATTTATACTATAATAAACCTGCCTTGGTTTAAAATAGTAGTAATTTGCTAAATCATTTCTTTCTTTCAGTATAGAAGAAAAAACAGTCAGGCAAATCTAATGAAACCTTAAATCTCTGAACTTTTTTTTTTTTTTTTTTTGCCAATCCTTCAACACCGCCAACAGATTACCCCACACCAACCCCACCATCTGCAAATAACCCCACACCAACCCCACCATCTGCAAGTAAACAGTCTTTCTCTTTCTTTATTATATATATATATATATATATATATATATATATATATATATATATATATATATATATATATATATATATATATATATATATATATATATATATATATATATATATATATATATAATTACCCCATGATTTACTCCTACTCAAGCCATCCTAGGTGTATATGACACTCTTCTTTCAGATGAATACAGTGTTATATTAAAAATTGTGATGGCTATACGACTGGGTCAGACCATCTCCAAAACTGCAGCTCTTGTGCCCACTCTGTAGTAGTAAGTATCGTTCAAAAGTGATCCAAGGAAGGAACTGTGGGGAACCAGCAACAGGGTCATGGGCATCCAAGGCTCACTGATGCACGTGAAAAGCGAAGGCTGGCCCGTGTGGTCTGATCAAACAGACAAGCTACTATAGCTCAAATTGCTCAAGAAGTTAATGCTGGTTCTGATAGAAAGGTTTCAGGATACACAGTGTCAGCATGGGCACCCTGACTTGTCTGCGGCTATGCACGGACCACAGAGCAATGAAAGAAGTTGACCTGGTCTGATGAATCACGTTAGGTTATAATGTTATGCCTGATCGGTGTATGTTGGCAACAGTTCTTTTAACCCTAATTGATGGAGTGCATAGCTTTTAATTTCTTAAATAACCAAGACTTAACTTCATCAGCATTCACTTCATCATGGCCATATTCCAGGAAGACAATGTCAAAATTCATCATGGTTGTGAGGGAGCATGAAGAATCATTTTCACACATGAATCCAGACCTTAAATTCTTTGAAAGTCTTTGGGATGTACTTGAATCTTGCATTGTGAATACAAGATCCTGACCAAAAATGTATGCACCTCTGGATGGAAATACATTTTGTGATGTTATTTCCATCAAGAGGTACATACAAGATCTTGAACTACTCCAGCACATCTAAAAAAAACTTTAAATTAATTTAAGATCTTGCATTTTTAAATCCAAACAATGACTTTTGTTTTGGCCGGGAAGTGTATGTACAATTTTAATTCCTTTTTCATCACACAGGTTGCCTGTGGAGCTGTAACTTTGATCAGGATGAATGTGGGTGGGAACAACTTATCCAGGACAGTTTTGATTGGACCAGATGGTCAGGGTCAACGCCATCAAACTTCACTGGACCAGCCAGTGACCACACCACAGGAAGTACGTTTGCTGGGAAAATATGTACATAATATGAAGTAGACTACGGGATTTTGATGGTATTCTGTGGCGCAGATTTCATGTAGGCATTGGGCCCGTGTCCTAGTCAGAAAAAATACATGGGTTTACTGTCTCATTTCACTCATTATCTGACTGTTTTATATAGGTGGCTCTTACATGTATATTGAGGGGGATAGTGTGGTCCATGGCGACTCAGCCCGAATGATGAGTCCTGTCTGCCACACTTTCGGCAAGCAGTGTTTGAGTTTCTGGTTTCACATGTACGGCCTGGCAAATGCTATGTCGCTCAACCTCTACATATACGAGAACAACCGCGCTATCAAAATATGGTCCAGAGCCAACAACCAGGGCAACAGCTGGTACCGAAGTGAGGTTGAAATCCAACCACAACAGCCATTCCAGGTAAGTTACTGTGTGTGGATATGACATCAACAAATTCTACTTGTTAATTAATTCAGAGGATAAAATTAAGTGTATTAGGTAAACATTTTAAATATAATGGATGAAAGATTGTTTGTTAATACTCTAATATGGACTGTTTCAGATCATCATAGAAGGCATCAGGGGTTCAAATCCACGCTCAGATGTGGCCATAGATGATGTGACCATAATGTATGGTGCATGTGATTGTAAGTGTTGTAGATATAAATCTATTACAGACTGATCTATAAATTGATTATTTTTTGTGACATGATCTATGATCTATGATTTTTTTTTTTTTAGCTATTAGAATAGTCTTACTCTACTTTGAAAATGCTGTTGTTAAATAGATATTAATTTATTTACTTAAAGTATATTTTATATAAGTATAAACCTTTTGTATTTATTTACATGACATGATTAAAGCATGCTTCAGTTAATTTGATCTCATAACATTAGCAGATTCATCAGCAGAAGATTCGGACTCGACCACGTTGGCACCCCATCCGACTACTCCAAACTCAATCAACCCCCATCCAAGTAAGACTTTCTATAATAAAATATGTAAAAATTATGCAAAACACTAGTAAAATGGGACTTTGAATGAGCAAAAATTGTTGGGCAGGACTAAACATTATGACGGTATTTGGCCTTATAAATAAGTCAAATAGTACAAGGAACAACAAGAGTTGATTTAAAAGTTTTCTCTTTAAGTTAAACTCAGATCATATCACCACATCATCTCATCTCATTTCAGTACATCATTCAAAAAAAAAAAAAACTAAAAATCACAACTATTTAAATTCCAGGCCCAGGAACATTTACCTTTTAGATATATTTCAACAATAATAAATGAGTGACAAATAAATAATCGAATATTTGAATTCAAAAATGTAGATTAAAAAAAAAAAATCTTAAGCAGGAAACAAAAACTAACAAAAACTAAAAATTATTAGTCAACTATACCAGAGAAAAAAGGCATAAGAACAATCATGGATTTGAAAGTTCAAAATTTTAAAAATAAACAAAATACTCCCACACCAAAAAAAAAAAAACCCACACTACATATAATGCCCTAAATGCCCTAGCATTTAACCCTCAAGATGACCTCATTACCGAGTTGAAAAATGTTGTTTCACAAACAGCCATTTAAAGGGTTAGTTCACCCAAAAATAAAAATTCTGTCATTAATGTCCTTTCAAACCCGTAAGACCTCCGTTCATCTCCGGAAACACAGTTTAAGATATTTTAGATTTAGTCCGAGAGCTTTCTGACCTTCCATTGAAAGTGTATGCACAGAATACACTCCGTGTCCAGAAAGGTAAGAAGAAAGGAGAAACATCATCAAAGTAGTCCATGTGACATCAGTGAGTTAGTTAGACTCTTTTAAAGCATCGACAATACGTTTTGGTTCAAAAATAACAAAAACTACGACTTTATTTAGCATTGTCTTCTCTTCCGTGTTTGTTGAAATGAGGAAAAACATATTCCTCAAAATACAAATCATACGCATTACAAGCACAAAACACCCAGCGTTAAAATGTTGCATTAGCGTTCATTTTCAATGCATGGCTACCACCACAGTACTCGCTCAAAACGTACGCTAGTGTGACCCAGAGACATAGAAAAAGTTGTTTTTCAACGGCTCTGGCATGACCTTTTGGGGAAAACCTGCACACCAACAACAAAGACTAGATTAGCGCCATCTAGCGATGAGGTTGGGAATTGCATAGAGAAGCTACGGTGGCCGACACAGGACAAAAATGTCGTCGTCAGAGAAAGCAGTCAGTGCCTAGCGCTCTGTAGAAAAGTTTGTCCGTTTAGGGCTACTGTAGAAACATGACGGTGCAAAATGGCGATTTCACCATAAGGAAACTCACAGTGTATGGAGATAGAAATGGCTCATTCTAATAAAAACATAACGGTACATTATGTAAGGTCTTTATATTCCACTGAAAACATAGTTATGTATATTATACTGCATTTCTGTCAATAGATCTACATAAATTCTACACACTGAACCTTTAAATAACTTCCTCCCTGATTCCTGTACGCCCAACAGCGCCACCCCCAGGAATGAATAGGAAACGAAAGAAACACTGACAACTGTCACAACATTATTTATAAGTAAATGTTCCAGTAAACTTTTTTTTGTAGAGAACATGAGTATTATTTTCAGGAAATGCATAGGATGATAAAATGTGCAGTATATCTTCAATGCAATAAAAACAAGTGTAAGTAAGTGTCTTGTGAATATAAATGTGAAATGAATGGACTGAGAAAAGTGGGTGTCACACCCAAAAATGGAGAGGTTAAAAAGTAAGAGGGATTTGTGAGATATCAGACATCACTTTATAGGTGAGCTGAGTTTTAAGGCATTCATATGCTGCATAATCTTGTTGGATCAGACTGTGGTTACCTGATAGGCATGATAATTATATGGTTGCTTTGTTTTGACAGATTGTAGAATGAACTGTGATTTTGAAAAGGACATCTGCAGTTGGACTCAGATGGTGGCTGACGTTTTTGATTGGACAAGACACACAGGCTCCACCCCTACATCAATGACTGGCCCCTCCTCTGACCACACAACAGGAAGTAGGTTAACATTCATAATTTCACATCTTATAAAGTTGACCATTTTTTTACCATTTTCATACTTCGATGTCTCCATTTCCCAATCCAGGTGGTTTTTATATGTACATCGAGGGTGACAGTGCTGTCCATGGTGACACAGCCCGTCTCCTCAGTGCAGAATGTGCTGACCCTCAACCTCAGTGTCTTCAGTTCTGGTACCACATGCATGGCTCCAGCTGGACCATGGGACTGAGCGTCTACATACTGGAGGGCAATGTTGCCAAGGAGGTCTGGAAGATGAGAGAAGACCATGGAGACATGTGGCATCTTGCAAAGGTGGACCTGAGATCAGATGTTAAATTCAAGGTCAGTAAAATTTGAGAACTACCTAATCTTCAAAATATACTAAATTATTAGAACTAATCTATTGACATCTGTTATTGTTCAATCAGGTGATCTTTGAGGGGCTTAGAGGAAGCTCAGCCCAGTCAGATGTTGCAATTGATGACATCTCACTGCACAGAGGAGCCTGTAGCGGTATGATTCTACTCTGTGGCAGCCCTTAGTAAAAACATTCAGCCTTAAAAACAACATGTCAACTTATTCAACAGAACGACAACTACATTTAGCAAACATGTTTGTAATTAAATTAAGGAGTTGTACACATATTTCAGAATTACCAAACCAGGTGGCTCCACCTTCAGTCCCATTGCCACCAGATGTAACAACGCCACAACCTGGACCCATCCAAACTGCAGAAATACCAAAGACCTCAGCATGTAAGTTCACTATCCACCACTACAGTGGGATCACATTCTTTTGTGATTGATGCCATAAAATAACACTCCCACGATTAATACTCTGCATCTTCCATTGTTTTCAGAAAGAGACAAATTAAATTATTAATAAAATTCCTTCCTCCAGCTTGTGGCATCAACTGTGATTTTGAAAGGGACATTTGTGCTTGGACTCAGCTGGCGACAGATGTTTTTGATTGGACAAGACACAGAGGCTCCACCCCCACATCAATGACTGGCCCCTCCTCTGACCACACAACAGGAAGTAGGTTTTGTTTTCTAGATTTCGCGGTCATTCCGTCATATTCAACATTAAAATTATAGCAATCATTTCACTTCAACAAATCAATACCTGTGCTGCATGACTCATTTTTCCAGGTGGTTTTTATATGTACATCGAGGGTGACAGTGCTGTCCATGGTGACACAGCCCGTCTCCTCAGTGAACAATGTGCTGACCCTCAACCTCAGTGTCTTCAGTTCTGGTACCACATGCATGGCTCCAGCTGGACCATGGGACTGAGCGTCTACCTGCTTCAACATGGCAATGTGGCCAAAGAGGTGTGGAGGAAGAGAGAAGACCAAGGAGACATGTGGCATCTTGCACAGGTGGACCTGAGACCAGATGTTATGTTCCAGGTCAGAAAATATTTCAGAACTATCTAATGTTCTTCAAATGCTTTACATGTTAAGTAAACATACAAAACTATAATAACTAATCTATAGTAATCTGTTATTGTTCAATCAGGTGATCTTTGAGGGGCGTAGAGGAAGCTCAGCCCGGTCAGATGTTGCCATTGATGACGTCTCACTGCACAGAGGAGCCTGTAGCGGTATGTTTCTACTCTTTAGCAGCCCTTTGTAAAAACATTCAGCTTTCAAAACAATTCAGCTTGTTCAGTAGAATGACTTTTAAAATGTTCAAAAGGGTTCTTAACTTAATGTTTTAAGAATTGTAAATATCTTTCAGATTTACCAAACCAGGTAGCTCCACCTTATGTCCTATTGCCACAATCTGCACCCGTCCAGCGCAGAGAAATACCGAACACCTCAGAATGTAAGTTCACTATCCACCACTGCAGTTGGGTCACATTTTGTTATTACTGATGGTGCCAGAAAATAACACTCCCATGATTAAAACACTGAATCTCCAATTGTTTTCTGGAAAACTCTAATTAAATAGTAAATTAAATCCTTCTTTCCTCCAGCTTGTGGCATCAACTGTGATTTTGAAAGGGACATTTGTGCTTGGACTCAGTTGGAGACCGATGTTTTTGATTGGACAAGACACAGTGGCTCCACCTCCACTTCAATGACTGGCCCCTCCTCTGACCACACAACAGGAAGTAGGTTTTGTTTTCTAGATTTTGCGGTCATTCCTTCATATTCAATATTAAAATTATAGCAATCATTTCACTTCAACAAATCAATAACTGTGTTGCATGACTCCTTTTTCCAGGTGGTTTTTATATGTACATCGAAGGTGACAGTGCAGTCCATGGTGACACAGCCCGTCTCCTCAGTAAACAATGTGCTGACCCTCAACCTCAGTGTCTTCAGTTCTGGTACCACATGCATGGCTCCAGCTGGACCATGGGACTGAGCATCTACCTGCTTCAACATGGCAATGTGGCCAAAGAGGTGTGGAGGAAGAGAGAAGACCAAGAAGACATGTGGCATCTTGCACAGGTGGACCTCAGACCAGATGTTATTTTCCAGGTCAGTAAAAGTAAAAAGTAACAACTTATTCTTTGAATAATTCACATGTTAAAAGTAAACCTACAAAACTATAAAAACGAATCTATAGTAATCTCTGTTATTGTTCAATCAGGTGATCTTTGAGGGGCGTAGAGGAAGCTCAGCCCGGTCAGATGTTGCCATTGATGACATCTCACTGCACAGAGGAGCCTGTAGCGGTATGTTTCTACTCTGTGGGAGCCCTTAGTAAAAACATTCGATTTAAATCAAGAATTTACTAACTGAATAAGTCAAATTATTCAGTAGAACAATTATTACATTTTGCATTAAGGTTCTAAACTTAATTTAAGAGTTGTACACATCTTTCAGATTTAGCAAACCAGGTGGCTCCACCTTCAGGCCCATTGCCACCAGCTGCAACAACGCCACAACCTGGACCCATCCAAACTGCAGAAATACCAAACACCTCAGCATGTAAGTTCACTATCCACCACTACAGTGGGATCACATTCTTTTGTGATTGATGCCAAAAAAAAACACTCCCACGATTAATACTCTGCATCTTCCATTGTTTTCAGTGAGAGACAAATTAAATTATTAATAAAATTCCTTCCTCCAGCTTGTGGCATCAACTGTAATTTTGAAAGGGACATTTGTGCTTGGACTCAGTTGGCGACCGATGTTTTTGATTGGACAAGACACAGAGGGTCCACCCCCACATCAATGACTGGCCCCTCCTCTGACCACACAACAGGAAGTAGGTTTTGTTTTCTAGATTTCGCGGTCATTCCGTCATATTCAACATTAAAATTATAGCAATCATTTCACTTCAACAAATCAATACCTGTGCTGCATGACTCATTTTTCCAGGTGGTTTTTATATGTACATCGAGGGTGACAGTGCTCTCCATGGTGACACAGCCCGTCTCCTCAGTAAACAATGTGCTGACCCTCAACCTCAGTGTCTTCAGTTCTGGTACCACATGCATGGCTCCAGCTGGACCATGGGACTGAGCGTCTACCTGCTTCAACATGGCAATGTGGCCAAAGAGGTGTGGAGGAAGAGAGAAGACCAAGAAGACATGTGGCATCTTGCACAGGTGGACCTCAGACCAGATGTTATTTTCCAGGTCAGTAAAAGTAAAAAGTAACAACTTATTCTTTGAATAATTCACATGTTAAAAGTAAACCTACAAAACTATAAAAACGAATCTATAGTAATCTCTGTTATTGTTCAATCAGGTGATCTTTGAGGGGCGTAGAGGAAGCTCAGCCCGGTCAGATGTTGCCATTGATGACGTCTCACTGCACAGAGGAGCCTGTAGCGGTATGATTCTACTCTGTGGGAGCCCTTAGTAAAAACATTCGATTTAAATCAAGAATTTACTAACTGAATAAGTCAAATTATTCAGTAGAACAATTATTACATTTTGCATTAAGGTTCTAAACTTAATTTAAGAGTTGTACACATCTTTCAGATTTAGCAAACCAGGTGGCTCCACCTTCAGGCCCATTGCCACCAGCTGCAACAACGCCACAACCTGGACCCATCCAAACTGCAGAAATACCAAACACCTCAGCATGTAAGTTCACTATCCACCACTACAGTGGGATCACATTCTTTTGTGATTGATGCCAAAAAAAAACACTCCCACGATTAATACTCTGCATCTTCCATTGTTTTCAGTGAGAGACAAATTAAATTATTAATAAAATTCCTTCCTCCAGCTTGTGGCATCAACTGTAATTTTGAAAGGGACATTTGTGCTTGGACTCAGTTGGCGACCGATGTTTTTGATTGGACAAGACACAGAGGCTCCACCCCCACATCAATGACTGGCCCCTCCTCTGACCACACAACAGGAAGTAGGTTTTGTTTTCTAGATTTTGCGGTCATTCCTTCATATTCAATATTAAAATTATAGCAATCATTTCACATCAACAAATCAATAACTGTGTTACATGACTCCTTTTTCCAGGTGGTTTTTATATGTACATCGAAGGTGACAGTGCAGTCCATGGTGACACAGCCCGTCTCCTCAGTGAACAATGTGCTGACCCTCAACCTCAGTGTCTTCAGTTCTGGTACCACATGCATGGCTCCAGCTGGACCATGGGACTGAGCGTCTACCTGCTTCAACATGGCAATGTGGCCAAAGAGGTGTGGAGGAAGAGAGAAGACCAAGGAGACATGTGGCATCTTGCACAGGTGGACCTCAGACCAGATGTTATGTTCCAGGTCAGAAAATATTTGAGAACTATCTAATGTTCTTCAAATGCTTTACATGTTAAAGTAAACATACAAAACTATAATAACTAATCTATAGTAATCTGTTATTGTTCAATCAGGTGATCTTTGAGGCGTAGAGGAAGCTCAGCCCGGTCAGATGTTGCCATTGATGACGTCTCACTGCACAGAGGAGCCTGTAGCGGTATGTTTCTACTCTTTAGCAGCCCTTTGTAAAAACATTCAGCTTTCAAAACAATTCAGCTTGTTCAGTAGAATGACTTTTAACAATTTCAAAAGGGTTCTAACCATAATATTTTAAGAATTGTAAATATCTTTCAGATTTACCAAACCAGGTGGCTCCACCCTCTGTCCCATTGCCACAATCTGCACCCGTCCAACGTAGAGAAATACCGAACACCTCAGAATGTAAGTTCACTATCCACCACTGCAGTGTTGTCACATTTTGTTATTACTGATGGTGCCAGAAAATAACACTCCCATGATTAAAACACTGAATCTCCAATTGTTTTCTGGAAAACTCTAATTAAATAGTAAATTAAATCCTTCTTTCCTCCAGCTTGTGGCATCAACTGTGATTTTGAAAGGGACATTTGTGCTTGGACTCAGTTGGCGACCGATGTTTTTGATTGGACAAGACACAGAGGCTCCACCCCCACATCAATGACTGGCCCCTCCTCTGACCACACAACAGGAAGTAGGTTTTGTTTTCTAGATTTTGCGGTCATTACTTCATATTCAATATTAAAATTATAGCAATCATTTCACATCAACAAATCAATAACTGTGTTACATGACTCCTTTTTCCAGGTGGTTTTTATATGTACATCGAAGGTGACAGTGCAGTCCATGGTGACACAGCCCGTCTCCTCAGTGAACAATGTGCTGACCCTCAACCTCAGTGTCTTCAGTTCTGGTACCACATGCATGGCTCCAGCTGGACCATGGGACTGAGCGTCTACCTGCTTCAACATGGCAATGTGGCCAAAGAGGTGTGGAGGAAGAGAGAAGACCAAGGAGACATGTGGCATCTTGCACAGGTGGACCTGAGACCAGATGTTATGTTCCAGGTCAGTAAAAGTAAAAAGTAACAACTTATTCTTTGAATAATTCACATGTTAAAAGTAAACCTACAAAACTATAAAAACGAATCTATAGTAATCTCTGTTATTGTTCAATCAGGTGATCTTTGAGGGGCGTAGAGGAAGCTCAGCCCGGTCAGATGTTGCCATTGATGACGTCTCACTGCACAGAGGAGCCTGTAGCGGTATGATTCTACTCTGTGGCAGCCCTTAGTAAAAACATTCGATTTAAATCAAGAATTTACTAACTAAATAAGACAAATTATTCAGTAGAACAATTATTACATTTTGCATTAAGGCTCTAAACTTAATTTAAGAGTTGTACACATCTTTCAGATTTAGCAAACCAGGTGGCTCCACCTTCAGGCCCATTGCCACCAGCTGCAACAACGCTACAACCTGGACCCATCCAAACTGCAGAAATACCAAACACCTCAGCATGTAAGTTCACTATCCACCACTACAGTGGGATCACATTCTTTTGTGATTGATGCCAAAAAAAACACTCCCACGATTAATACTCTGCATCTTCCATTGTTTTCAGAAAGAGACTAATGAAATTATTAATAAAATTCCTTCCTCCAGCTTGTGGCATCAACTGTGATTTTGAAAGGGACATTTGTGCTTGGACTCAGTTGGCGACCGATGTTTTTGATTGGACAAGACACAGAGGCTCCACCCCCACATCAATGACTGGCCCCTCCTCTGACCACACAACAGGAAGTAGGTTTTGTTTTCTAGATTTTGCGGTCATTCCGTCATATTCAACATTAAAATTATAGCAATCATTTCACATCAACAAATCAATACCTGTGTTGCATGACTCCTTTTTCCAGGTGGTTTTTATATGTACATCGAGGGTGACAGTGCTGTCCATGGTGACACAGCCCGTCTCCTCAGTGAACAATGTGCTGACCCTCAACCTCAGTGTCTTCAGTTCTGGTACCACATGCATGGCTCCAGCTGGACCATGGGACTGAGCGTCTACCTGCTTCAACATGGCAATGTGGCCAAAGAGGTGTGGAGGAAGAGAGAAGACCAAGGAGACATGTGGCATCTTGCACAGGTGGACCTGAGACCAGATGTTATGTTCCAGGTCAGAAAATATTTGAGAACTATCTAATGTTCTTCAAATGCTTTACATGTTAAAGTAAACAAACAAAACTATAATAACTAATCTATAGTAATCTGTTATTGTTCAATCAGGTGATCTTTGAGGGGCGTAGAGGAAGCTCAGCCCGGTCAGATGTTGCCATTGATGACGTCTCACTGCACAGAGGAGCCTGTAGCGGTATGTTTCTACTCTTTAGCTGCCCTTTGTAAAAACATTCAGCTTTCAAAACAATTCAGCTTGTTCAGTAGAATGACTTTTACAAATTTCAAAAGGGTTCTAACCCTAATATTTTAAGAATTGTAAATATCTTTCAGATTTACCAAACCAGGTGGCTCCACCCTCTGTCCCATTGCCACAATCTGCACCCGTCCAACGTAGAGAAATACCAAACACCTCAGAATGTAAGTTCACTATCCACCACTGCAGTGGGGTCACATTTTGTTATTACTGATGGTGCCAGAAAATAACACTCCCATGATTAAAACACTGAATCTCCAATTGTTTTCTGGAAAACTCTAATTAGATAGTAAATTAAATCCTTCTTTCCTCCAGCTTGTGGCATCAACTGTGATTTTGAAAGGGACATTTGTGCTTGGACTCAGTTGGCGACCGATGTTTTTGATTGGACAAGACACAGAGGCTCCACCCCCACATCAATGACTGGCCCCTCCTCTGACCACACAACAGGAAGTAGGTTTTGTTTTCTAGATTTTCCGGACATTCAGCCATATTCAACATTAAAATTATAGCAATCATTTCACTTCAACAAATCAATAACTGTGTTGCATGACTCCTTTTTCCAGGTGGTTTTTATATGTACATCGAGGGTGACAGTGCTCTCCATGGTGACACAGCCCGTCTCCTCAGTAAACAATGTGCTGACCCTCAACCTCAGTGTCTTCAGTTCTGGTACCACATGCATGGCTCCAGCTGGACCATGGGACTGAGCGTCTACCTGCTTCAACATGGCAATGTGGCCAAAGAGGTGTGGAGGAAGAAGACCAAGGAGACATGTGGCATCTTGCACAGGTGGACCTGAGACCAGATGTTATGTTCCAGGTCAGTAAAAGTAAAAAGTAACAACTTATTCTTTGAATAATTCACATGTTAAAAGTAAACCTACAAAACTATAAAAACGAATCTATAGTAATCTCTGTTATTGTTCAATCAGGTGATCTTTGAGGCGTAGAGGAAGCTCAGCCGGTCAGATGTTGCCATTGATGACGTCTCACTGCACAGAGGAGCCTGTAGCGGTATGATTCTACTCTGTGGCAGCCCTTAGTAAAAACATTCGATTTAAATCAAGAATTTACTAACTGAATAAGACAAATTATTCAGTAGAACAATTATTACATTTTGCATTAAGGCTCTAAACTTAATTTAAGAGTTGTACACATCTTTCAGATTTAGCAAACCAGGTGGCTCCACCTTCAGGCCCATTGCCACCAGCTGCAACAACGCCACAACCTGGACCCATCCAAACTGCAGAAATACCAAACACCTCAGCATGTAAGTTCACTATCCACCACTACAGTGGGATCACATTCTTTTGTGATTGATGCCAAAAAAAAACACTCCCACGATTAATACTCTGCATCTTCCATTGTTTTCAGAAAGAGACTAATGAAATTATTAATAAAATTCCTTCCTCCAGCTTGTGGCATCAACTGTGATTTTGAAAGGGACATTTGTGCTTGGACTCAGTTGGCGACCGATGTTTTTGATTGGACAAGACACAGTGGCTCCACCCCCACATCACTGACTGGCCCCTCCTCTGACCACACAACAGGAAGTAGGTTTTGTTTTCTAGATTTTCCGGACATTCAGCCATATTCAACATTAAAATTATAGCAATCATTTCACTTCAACAAATCAATACCTGTGCTGCATGACTCCTTTTTCCAGGTGGTTTTTATATGTACATCGAGGGTGACAGTGCAGTCCATGGTGACACAGCCCGTCTCCTCAGTGAACAATGTGCTGACCCTCAACCTCAGTGTCTTCAGTTCTGGTACCACATGCATGGCTCCAGCTGGACCATGGGACTGAGCGTCTACCTGCTTCAACATGGCAATGTGGCCAAAGAGGTGTGGAGGAAGAGAGAAGACCAAGGAGACATGTGGCATCTTGCACAGGTGGACCTGAGACCAGATGTTATGTTCCAGGTCAGAAAATATTTGAGAACTATCTAATGTTCTTCAAATGCTTTACATGTTAAAGTAAACATACAAAACTATAATAACTAATCTATAGTAATCTGTTATTGTTCAATCAGGTGATCTTTGAGGGGCGTAGAGGAAGCTCAGCCCGGTCAGATGTTGCCATTGATGACGTCTCACTGCACAGAGGAGCCTGTAGCGGTATGTTTCTACTCTTTAGCTGCCCTTTGTAAAAACATTCAGCTTTCAAAACAATTCAGCTTGTTCAGTAGAATGACTTTTAAAATGTTCAAAAGGGTTCTTAACTTAATGTTTTAAGAATTGTAAATATCTTTCAGATTTACCAAACCAGGTGGCTCCACCTTCTGTCCCATTGCCACAATCTGCACCCGTCCAGCGCAGAGAAATACCGAACACCTCAGAATGTAAGTTCACTATCCACCACTGCAGTGGGGTCACATTTTGTTATTACTGATGGTGCCAGAAAATAACACTCCCATGATTAAAACACTGAATCTCCAATTGTTTTCTGGAAAACTCTAATTAAATAGTAAATTAAATCCTTCTTTCCTCCAGCTTGTGGCATCAACTGTGATTTTGAAAGGGACATTTGTGCTTGGACTCAGTTGGCGACCGATGTTTTTGATTGGACAAGACACAGTGGCTCCACCCCCACATCACTGACTGGCCCCTCCTCTGACCACACAACAGGAAGTAGGTTTTGTTTTCTAGATTTTCCGGACATTCCGCCATATTCAACATTAAAATTATAGCAATCATTTCACATCAACAAATCAATACCTGTGTTGCATGACTCCTTTTTCCAGGTGGTTTTTATATGTACATCGAGGGTGACAGTGCAGTCCATGGTGACACAGCCCGTCTCCTCAGTAAACAATGTGCTGACCCTCAACCTCAGTGTCTTCAGTTCTGGTACCACATGCATGGCTCCAGCTGGACCATGGGACTGAGCGTCTACCTGCTTCAACATGGCAATGTGGCCAAAGAGGTGTGGAGGAAGAGAGAAGACCAAGGAGACATGTGGCATCTTGCACAGGTGGACCTGAGACCAGATGTTATGTTCCAGGTCAGAAAATATTTGAGAACTATCTAATGTTCTTCAAATGCTTTACATGTTAAAGTAAACATACAAAACTATAATAACTAATCTATAGTAATCTCTGTTATTGTTCAATCAGGTGATCTTTGAGGGGCGTAGAGGAAGCTCAGCCCGGTCAGATGTTGCCATTGATGACGTCTCACTGCACAGAGGAGCCTGTAGCGGTATGATTCTACTGTGTTACGAGTAATACATAGATTTAGCCAGATTATCTAACTTCAGTACCCAAGCATCACAATGAAATCTCTCTCTGACTCTGCAGAGATCACTCTTTCTGGCACGTATGAAAAATCTAACGGTGCACTCGAAAATAACATGATAATGCCAAATGGGGAGAAGGTGAAGAATGAGAAAGAGCTTGAAGAGAGCTGGAAAGCAACAGATGACAAAAGCACAGCAAGACAAAGGTAAAGAGCCTTTCTCCTTTTCTTCCACATCAGCCTTACCAAATCGGGTTGTTGTTTTTTTGCTTTGTCAATAGTGTAGTTTAATGTGCAATTAATTAAAAAGCATTTTAGCAATAGGCTGCAAGAAAATGTGAAAATGCCCAACATATATACGTTGCAATCTTATGTTGGGTGTGTGTGTAAGAGAAATTGATTAAGCTACCATATTGTGCCATTTATTTAATATGATTATTATTTGATTCATGCCAAATTCCAAACTCTTGTCAGAGTAATTATTAAATACTTTTTATCAGCATTAAAATCTGAACACTAGATTATGGAAGCTTGTTTCCGCGATGGAATAAAACAATTTAAAATATAATTGAGATTTTTTATCTCACAATTGCGATATATAAATTTACAATTGTGATGAGAAATAAAGGCAAATTTCGAGTTATAAAGTCTATTCTATATTCTAATTCTATAGAGTCTAATTCAGAGGAAAAAATTTAGTATTGTGATTATACAGTATATCTCGCAATTCTGACTTTATAACACACAATTGAAAGTTTATTTCATGCAATTCTGAGAAGAAGAAAAAAACAACTCGCAATGACCTCTGTCATTGCCAACAAAGGGTATATAACAAAGTATTGAGATTAACTTTTGTTATTGATCAAATACTTATTTTCCACCATAATTTGCAAATTGTGATTTTCTGGATTTTTTTTTCTCATTCTGTCTCTCATAGTTGAAGTGTACCTATGATGAAAATTACAGGCCATCATTTTACAACCTCACATGTTGATTGGTTTAGAGAGGTTTTAGGTTGAAATAGCCTTTACTGATTAACAATTTTAGACTGTTTATGCACAACTGGTGTTGGCCGATGTTAGTTTTTTTGTTATTTTAACAAACATAATTGACATCTGTATGATTGTTCATCTTTCATCTTTGATATGCAGGCGGTCCTTGCTGTTAAGAAAACGTTCTCAGGCTTAAGCAGAAAATCACTTGCTTTATACGAGGCAAACAATCAGATGACAGCACCTGTCAATATGGACCTCCCTCTCAACATCAGACTAATTTTAGCAAGATCATTTAGTAAGCTGTGTGTGTTAGTGTTGTTTAGTATCTGTTATATATAACAGTCTCTAACATAGTCATGTCATAATATGATGTACAACAAAATGCTTATCAGCTTTTTACAGATAAGGTGTTAACCCCTAATGTCAGTGAATTTTCTCCTGAGTTCCTCCATTACATTAACTATGAACATGTTCCACTAATGTTTGAACATCCACAAAACATCCATATACTTATTTTTATTTTTAACAATTTATCTAGTCATTTTACTTTTGTCAAATGTTTTTTTTTTTTCATGCACATTATGTATGAGACAAACATAATGCAATAGTTTTTGACTTGCATTTAATAAACTTTTAAATTTCATTCAATAAAACGTTGTGATGTTCCCATTGTTTAACTTTTTTAACTTGTTGATTCTGCACATTATTCAGACATTAGAAAATCACAAAATAATCATTTTCCAGCATTCCTGTCATAGTTTCAGACGTTTAAGCATAATGACTGATATACAGCAAAACTTGCTGAGCAAGATATCAGTATTTAGCCTCAAGAAAATTCAGCAGATAAAGCTGAAAACACAGTAAAGTGACAAAGTTAGTTGAGTTGGACACGTATACCTGAACAAGATGAAGGTTTTAGTTGTCAACTTCTGGGTTCTCTTTCTGCTCCTATACCAAAGAAACATGAACCTGGCATCAGGTAAGTGAGACACTCATCCAGGTAACCTGCCGTGTGTGTACAAATTCTGTGAGAAACTACAGGTAAAAATAAACTCAAATGAGATTTTAAAAAAGCAAGGGCTGTATTATACAGGCTAAACCATTATTTCAATTTATGTATTGGTCAGTTTTAAGATTTTGCTTTACTAGTAGAAAGAAAACATCCTAAATCTAGCCTACATTTAAGTGTTTCTTTTATTACACTATATATTTGCGTCTGCAGATTTCAGTTGCATATCTTTAAAAGTCAGAAATCTCCTCTTCAGAGGCACTTACCAGACTTTATTCCTATACATATTCTTCTATAAGTTTCATATATCATTCACCTTATATAACATTTTATTCCTAAAAATAAAATTTGTTTGTTTGACTGTTATCCAAAACTTCACTCTAATATGAATATGTAATATGAATTTATAATATGAAAAACTCTATGTCAACAAAATGGAACAGGAACTTCAAACCTGGCTTTATCCAGTATTCACATTCCTCTTCTTGAAATATATTCAGATAGGTGCATATGTATGTAGAGAATGTCTAATTTGCATATTTAAACATTTTAGAAACCTTGTAATACAAACAGTTATAAAGTATAAAAGCATATCTGTTGGTTACATTAATATGTAATATTACATATTTGTCATGCATACACAAAAGCATTGCTCCAATGTTCATATATAAACTTTTAGCATGGCTTTACTATAACAGCTCTCGAGATTAACTAATCGTGAAAAGTGTTGATTATAGCGTTATATTTAGATCTGTGGCGTTATATTTAGATTGTGGATGAAATGTTGCAGTGATGAGCAGACATGTTGAGAGCATGAATGCAGTGATCTCGTCATTTCAACTGGATTTCTGCACAATAAAAGACATTCTTTCATCATAACTAACAGTTCAAAAACAATGTAATTAAGAGATTTGTTTATTATCCTGGGAGTCCAGATGATAAGTCACTGATGTGCTGTTTGATTGACAGCAAAAGAGAGCTTTCTTTGATAGCGTTCTATATATAGTTTAATCACAGTTTAAATAACTGATTATTTTCCTCCTGCTAAGAGAAACGATGTGAAGTTGACCGTTTAGTCACTGGTTAGATTTACTGACACGTAGTCAAAGAACATCAGACTGCACATGAATCATTACATATCAGAAATCACTGGTCACAGATCAGGCATTAGAATCAACACGGTTGATGTCGCATCACTGTCGAGCCCATATTGTAAAAGTCTGTTTGCAAAGCCTGTGCCAAAATTACAAATTATTTACCAAAGAATCCACTTCATTAATCATACTTCATTAATGATCAATTTATCATTTTTTTATTATTTTTATTAAGTATTACATTATTTACAAACCACTTTACTAATGTCTAGTAATGCTTTATAAATGATGAATTAACTATTTACTATTAATGATTCATAGCATGCAGTTATTATAAAGTGTTACCGTGTTGGGATCGGGCTTGGTAACAAAAGCTGTTTTTTAGACTAACAAGGAACTTTTTTTTCACCACCCCCATTCATATTCTTTCAACATAAATACAAAACTCCCTAATACATGTATAACTTAAATCAGCTCAAAATATCTCATATTGGGTATCCCTGCTGACCTCTTGTGGAAAAAAATTATATAACTCTTGCCAGTGGATGGCCTTATACACTCACCTAAAGGATGATTAGCAACACCTGTTCAATTTCTCATTAATGCAATTATCTAATCAACCAATCACATGGCAGTTGCTTCAATGCATTTAGGGGTGTGGTCCTGGTCAAGACAATCTCCTGAACTCCAAACTGAAAGAAAGGTGATTTAAGCAATTTTGAGCGTGGCATGGTTGTTGATGCCAGACGGGCCGGTCTGAGTATTTAACAATCTGCTCAGTTACTGGGATTTTCACGAACAACTATTTCTAGGGTTTACAAAGAATGGTGTGAAAAGGGAAAAACATCCAGTATGCGGCAGTCCTGTGGGTGAAAATGCCTTGTTGATGCTAGAGGTCAGAGGAGAATGGGCCGATTGATTCAAGCTTATAGAAGAGCAACTTTGACTGAAATAAACACTTGATACAACCGAGGTATGCAGCAAAGCATTTGTGAAGCCACAACACGCACAACCTTGAGGCTGAGGGGCTACAACAGCAGAAGACCCCACCGGGTACCACTCATCTCCACTACAAATAGGAAAAAGAGGCTACAATTTGCACAAGCTCACCAAAATTGGACAGTTGAAGACTGGAAAAATGTTGCCTGGTCTGATGAGTCTCGATTTCTGTTGAGACATTCAGATGGTAGATGTCACGCTGTGTGTGAAGCAAAGCAGAGGCGGATCCAATAGCGAGTGCAAAAATAATCTCTTTAACACTAGTAATGACTCAGCGAATACAGCAGTAAAGCTCAGCAGTCTCTGACAGTCTCTGGCAGGCAGACGGTGACAGGAGATCCAGAGACGGTGCAGCATACATGACACAGGGACGCAATGGGCAAGGACCAGGCAACGGGAACTCCAGGACGGAAACACTCCAGAAGACACGGAAAGACGATCCACAACACCAGACACGGGAAGACGACTGCACACATGGACACAAAGGGAGAACTGCAATGATCGACAAACACAGGATGTGGGTAAGGCAAATATATAGGCAGGTGAGATGAGGTGCAGCTGGTGAAGTGGTGATTGCAGTGATCAGTGACCACGCCTCCAACACAACCAAACAACATCTAGAGAGAAATGAGTCAGTGAATCCATGAACCGTGACAGTAGAGTCAGAATTTGGCGTAAACAGGATGAGAACATGGATCCATCATGCCTTGTTACCCCTGTGCAGGCTGGTGGTGGTGGTGGTGGTGTAATGGTGTGGGGGATGTTTTCTTGGCACACTTTAGACCCCTTAGTGCCAATTGGGCATTGTTTAAATGCCACGGCCTACCTGAGCATTGTTTCTGACCATGTCCATCCCTTTATGACCACCATGTACCCATCCTCTGATGGCTACTTCCAGCAGGATAATGCACCATGTCACAAAGCTTGAATCATTTCAAATTGGTTTCTTGAACATGACAATGAGTACACTGTACTAAAAGGGCCCCCACAGTCACCAGATCTCAACCCAATAGAGCATCTTTGGGATGTGGTGGAACGGGAGCTTCGTGCCCTGGATGTGCATCCCACAAACCTCCATCAACTGCAAGATGCTATCCTATCAATATGGGCCAACATCTCTAAAGAATGCTTTCAGCACCTTGTTGAATCAATGCCACACAGAATTAAGGCAGTTCTGAAGGCGAAAGGGGGTCAAACACAGTATTAGTATGGTGTTCCTAATAATACTTTAGGTGAGTGTAGCTCCATATGGAGCAAATTAACTGTTCCTCTGGGTCCTAAGTCAGTTCCTTCAGTTTATCTCTTCAGTATGCATTCAGGTAGACATTATAAAATATTTTTTGGTAAAGTGTGGGGTTGTTCAGCATTGTAAATGCGTTAAAATCTAACACCGTTCGTGTGTGTTCGTGTGTTCGTGTTTGTTCTGGATTGTGTGCAGATTTGTTTAGATTCTATGGGGGTCAAAATGACCCATAAGGGATAGATTTGTTACTTGTTTATTACAACCACATAAAGTCCTCAGATCCAGTCAATTTTGTGTGTGTATTCCAAGTTCAAGTCCGATGAAAGTGCTAAGGTCTTGGACCACTCCGATAAATATTCGGCCAAATATTAGTTTAATTTAATTATCAAAAACAGCCAATTACTGAATTTTTTATGTGAGTTCAGATATTGTAGATTAAGTGGCAGGAAAACATTGAAACTGAATGATTGTTGTGCTAAAAAAACAAAACAGGTATCACAACTCATTAAACATCAGTCACAGAAGCTAATCTCCCAAACAACAGCACCGCTATTTAACCACTAGAAGAGAGTACATAAGATGTGACAAAATGTACAAAGGCACTAATGTTGGACTGGGCATCCACAAATAAATAATTACAGAATTTATCAGGTAATGATAAACTAAGATTAATAAATGCTTTAGAAATATTTTTCAGTGTTCATGTCAAAAATATATATAGTTAACTAATGATAACAAATTAAACCTTATTGTAAAATGTTACCACTAATGTAATGCAATTATTTGTATAATTGAATTACCAAAACTGCCTGTGCTGTTACTGCATGATTTTTGTGTGAGATCATATATTCTTGATTAAGAATCAGGAAAACATTGAAATTGAATAATGTTTGTGCTTTAAAAAGAGTGTGGTATCAGGTATCAGGTAACTCTTTAAAGACACAGAAGCAAATCTCCCCAACAACATACTGCTATTTAACCAGTAGAGGGCAGTACATGATAAGAAAAGATGTAACAAAATGTAACACCATTTTAGATGACATCCATGAAGAAATGTTTACAGAATTTATAGTATCCAAAAAAATGCTTGAATTAGTTTACCCTTTTATGATAAAACAGACAGCATTAGACTTTTACGTTTTTTTTTTCACACAGCATCAACAGCCTTGCCACTATTTCTAACATCCCAATGGTCATCATCACCCACCCCACCATCACAAACTTCACCACAGTCATCATCCTCACCAAATATGTTGCCATCTTCACCATCTACGTCACCAACCAGATCCTATTCATCTACACCAAGCTCAGCAAAATCAACATTATTATCCTCAACATCATCACTAACTCCACCAGCACAGCTCTTACTATCAGCAAGCTCTTCATTATCTTCCTCATCCTTACCATCATCAGCAAACTTGCAGCCTTCATCACAATTCCCACCATCTTCATCACCAACATTAACATCATCAACAAGATCTTCAATATCATCATCATCATCTTCACCACCTTCATCTATACATTCCATAGCACCATATTCATTAGTCCCACTATCATCATCAACATCATCATCATCATCATCATCAACAACAAGCCAACAAGCACAACCCTCAGTATCAGTAAACTCTACATCTTCCTCATCAATACCATCATCATCAAACTTGCTGCCTTCATCCCCATTCACACCATCTTCATCACCAACATTAACATCATCAACAAGATCTTCAATATCATCAACATCATCTTCACCATCCTCAGTATCATCTTCATCAATCCCACCATCGTCGTCATCGTCTTCTTCAACATTTTCATCCACACCATCTTCATCATCTTCACCATCTTCATCCCCAGCATTAATATCATCATCAACAACGCCTTCAATACCATATCCACCATATTTATCATCTTTACCATCCATAGAACCATCTTCATTAGTCCCACTATCGACATCATCTTCTTCAACAACAACCCAACAAGCACAGCCCTCAGTATCAGTAACCTCTACATCTTCCTCAACTTTACCATCACCACCAAACTTGCTGCCTTCAACACCATCATTACCTTCAATACTACTATCTCCACCACCTTCGTCATCTTTACCATCCATAGCATCATCATACTCAACAATAAGCCAACAAGCACAGCCATCAGTATCAGTAACCTCTACATCATCTTCCTCATCAATAATATCATCAGCAAACTTGCTGACTTCTTCATCAACACCATCATTACCATCATCATCAACATCTTCAATACTACCATCTACGCCTTCCTCAGGACCCTCTCCAGCAGTCCCATTATCGCCATCAACATTATCATCATCATCAACCACAGCAGCTCCGCCCTCACAATCAGCAAACTCTATATCATCTTCCTCATCCTTATCATCAAACTCACAGCCTTCTTCACCATCCAAACTATCTGCATCATCACCAACATTAACATCATCAACATCTTCAATACTATCATCCATGCCATCTTCACCATTTTCATCATCATCTGCACCATCCTCAGCACCTTCTTTATCAGTCTCATTATTGTCATCATCAACATCACCTTCCTCATTGCTATCAACGACACCATTTTCATCAGTTCCACCATCATCATTATCATCAATAACCCCAACAGCACAGCCCTCACTATCAGCAACCTCTACATCATCTTCCTCATCCTTACCATCATCAGCATACTTGCAGCCTTCATCATTATTCACACCATCTTCATCACCAGCCTTATCATCAGCAACATCTTCAGTATCATCATCATCATCATCATCCTCAGCACCATCTTCATCAGTCCCATTATCTTCTTCTTCTTCTTCAACACTATTATCCACACCATCTTCGTCGTCTTTACCATCTTCATCACCAGCATTAACAACATTATCAACAACAACTTCAATACTACCATATCCACCATCTTCATCATCTTTACCATCCATAGAACCATCTCCATTAGTCCCACTATCATCATCATCATCATCATCATCATCATCTTCATCAATAACAACCCAACAAGCACAGCCCTCAGTATCAGTAATCTCTACATCTTCCTCAACTTTACCATCATCAGCAAACTTGCTGCCTTCATCACCATCTTCATCACCAACACCATCATCATCAACATCTTCAATACTACCATCTACGCCATCAAAATCATCTTCATCTTTATCAGTCCCACTACCTTCATCATCTTCTTCTTCAACACTTTCATCTACAACATCTTCATCATCCTTATCACCAGCCTTACTATCATTTTTATCTTCATCAACACCATCTACACTACCATTATCTACACCAACTTCACCATCTTCATTGGTCCCAGCATCATCATCAACATCATTTTCCTCATCCTTATCATCATCAAAAATGTCACAGCCTTCATCACCATCCACGCCATCTTTAGCACCAATAATATCATTTACACTATCCTCAGCATCCTCTTCATCAGTCCCTCTAACATCATCATCAACCCCAGCAGCACAGCCCTCAGTATCAGCAACCTCTACATCATCTTCCTCATTCTTACAATCATCAGCAATCTTGCAGCCTTCATCACCATCCACACGTTCCTCATCACCAACATTTTCATCATCATCAACAACACCTTCAATACTATCAACAACACCATCTTCATCATCTACACCATCATCAATCGCACTATTGTCATCATCTTCTTCAACATTATTATCTACACAATCTTCATCACCGACATTAGCATCAATATCTTCAATACTACCATCTTCATCAACTTCATCATCCATTGCACAATCTTCATCAGTCCCACTAACATCATCATCATCATCAACATCCCCAGCAGTTCAGCCCTCACTATCAGCAACCTCTACATCATCTTCTTCACCCTTACCATCATCAGCAAACTCAGAGCTTTCTTTACCATCCCCACCATTTTCATCACCAGCATCATTGTATTCATCATCATCCTCTTCAATACTGTCTACCACACCATCCTCAACAACACTATCATCTGCAACATCATTTTCACAATCTTCATCACCAACATTACTACTATCATCAACACTATCTACAGTACCACCATATTTACCATCCTCAGAACAATCTTCATCAGTCCCACTATTGTCGTCATCATCATCTTCTTCTTCAACACTATCATCCACACCATCTTCATCGTTTTTACCATCTTCATCACCAGCGTTAACATCATCATCAACAACAATTTCAATACTACCATATTCACCATCTTCATCATCTTTACCATCCATAGCACCATCTTCATTAGTCCAACTATCATCATCATCATCATCATCATCATCATCATCATCATCATCAACAACAACAACCCAACAAGCACAGCTCTCAGTATCAGTAACCTCTACATCTTCCTCATCTTTACCATCATCAGCAAATGTGTTGCCTTCATCACCAGCTCCATTACCAACACAATCATCATCAGCAACACCTTCAATACTACCATCTATGCCATCCTCAGGACCATCTTCATCAGTCACACTATCATTATCAATATCATTATCATCATCATCATCATCATCATCATCATCATCATCATCATCATCATCATCATCATCATCATCATCATCATCATCATCATCTTCTTCTTCTTCTTCTTCTTCTTCTTCTTCTTCTTCTTCTTCTTCTTCTTCTTCTTCTTCAACACTATCATCATCATCATCCCCACCATATTCATCACCAACATCATTATCAACAACATCTTCAATACAATCTTCCATGCCATACTCATCATCTTTACCATCCTCAGGACCATCTTCATCAGTCCCACTATTGTGGTCATCATCATCTTCTTCTTCAACACCATCATCCAAACCATCTTCATCGTCTTTACCATCTTCATCACCAGCATTAACACCATCATCAAAAACAACTTCAATACTATCATATTCACCATCATCATCTTTACCATCTTTAGCACCATCTTCATTATTCCCACTATCGCCATCATCATCAGCATCATCATCATCATCAACCCCAGAAGCACAGCCCTTAGTATCAGCAACATCTACATCATCTACCTTATCCTTATCATCATCATCACAATCCTCAGCACCATCTTCATCAGTCCCACTATATTCTTCTTATTCAACACTATTATCCACACCATCTTCGTGGTCTTTACCATCTTCATCACCAGCATTAATATCATCATCAACATCACCTTCAATAATACCATATCCACCATCTTCATCATCTTTACCATCCATAGAACCATCTTCATTAGTTCCACAATTGTCATCATCATCATCATCATCATCATCATCATCATCAACAACCCAACAAGCACAGCCCTCAGTATCAGTAACCTCAACTTCTTCCTCAACTTTACCATCATCACCAAACTTGCTGCCTTCATCACCATCTTCATCATCAACACTATCATTACCATCATCATCAACACCTTTAATACTACCATCTCCACCACCTTCATCAACTTTACCATCCATAGCATCATCATCATCATCATCATCATCATCCTCATCATCATCATCATCATCATCAACAATAAGCCAACAAGCACATCTCTCAGTATCAGTAACCTCTACATCATCTTCCTCATCAATACCATCATCAGCAAACTTGCTGACTTCTTCATCAATACCATCATCATCAACATCTTCAATACTACCATCTACGCCTTCCTCAGGACCATATCCATCAGTCCCACTATCGCCATCAACATTATCATCATCATCCACCCCAGCAGCTCCGCCCTCACAATCAGCAAACTTTTTATCATCTTCCTCATCCATAGCATCATCAAACTCACAGCCTTCTTCACCATCCAAACTATCTTCATCATCACCAACATTAACATCATCAACATCTTCAATACTATCATCTATGCCTTCTTCACCATTTTCACCATCATCTGCACCATCCTCAGCACCTTCTTTATCAGTCTCGTTATTGTCATCAACATCATTTTCCTCATTGCTATTAACAAAACCATTTTCATCAGTCCCATCATCATCATCATCATCATCATCATCATCATCATCATCATCATCATCATCATCATCATTATCATCAATAACCCCAACAGCACAACCCTCACTATCAGCAACCTCTACATCATCTTCTTCATCCTTACCATCATCAGCAAACTTGCAGCCTTCATCATTATTCACACCATCTTCATCACCAGCCTTATCATCAACAACATCTTCAGTATCATCATCATCATCATCACCATCCTCAGCACCATCTCCATCAGTCCCACTATCTTCTTCTTCTTCAACACTATTATCCACACAATCATCATCGTCTTTACCATCTTCATCACCAGCATTAAAATCATCATTAACAACACCTTCAATACTACCATATCCACCATCGTCATCATCTTTACCATCCATAGAACCATCTTCATTAGTCCCACTATCGTCATCATCGTCATCTTCTTCTTCTTCTTCATCAACAACAACACAACAAGCACAGCCCTCAATATCAGTAACATCTACATCTTCCTTAACTTTACCATCATCAACAATCTTGCAGTCTTCATCACCATCCACACATTCCTCATCACCAACATTTACATCATCAACAACACCTTCAACACTATCAACAAAACCATCTTCGTCATCTACACCATCAATCACACTATTGTCATCATCTTCTTCAACATTATCATCTATACCATCTTCATCACTAACATTAGCATCACCATCTTCAATACTACCATCTACATCAACTTTATCATCCACTTTATCATCCATAGCACCATCTTCATCAGTCCCTCCATCTTCATCATCATCATCATCATCATCAACATCCCCAGCAGTTCAGCCCTCACTATCAGCAACCTCTATCTCATCTTCTTCATCCTTACCATCATCAGCAAACTCACAGCCTTCATTACCATCCCCACCTTCATCATCATCACCAACAGCATTGTATTCATCATCAACCTCTTCAATACTGTCTACCACACCATCCTCAACAACACTATCATCTGCAACATCATTTTCACAATCTTCATCACCAACATTACTACTATCAACACTATCTACAGCACCACCATATTTACCATCCTCAGCACCATATTCATCAGTCCCATTATTGCCATCATCATCTTCTTCTTCAACACTATCATCCACACCATCTTCATCGTCTTTACCATCTTCATCAGCAGCATTAACATCATCATCAACAACAACTTCAGTACTACCATATTCACCATCTTCATCATCTTTACCATCCATAGCACCATCTTCATTAGTCCCACTATCGTTGTCATCGTCATCTTCTTCTTCTTCTTCATCAACAACAACACAACAAGCACAGCCCTCAATATCAGTAACATCTACATCTTCCTTAACTTTACCATCATCAACAATCTTGCAGTCTTCATTACCATCCACACATTCCTCATCACCAACATTTGCATCATCAACAACACCTTCAACACTATCAACAAAACCATCTTCGTCATCTACACCATCAATCACAATATTGTCATCATCTTCTTCAACATTATCATCTACACCATCTTCATCATTAACATTAGCATCAACATCTTCAATACTACCATCTAAATCAACTTTATCATCCACTTTATCATCCATAGCACCATCTTCATCAGTCCCACCATCTTCATCATCATCATCATCATCATCATCATCATCATCATCATCATCATCATCATCAACATCCCCAGCAGTTCAGCCCTCACTATCAGCAACCTCTATATCATCTTCTTCATCCTTAACATCATCAGCAAACTCACAGCCTTCATTACCATCCCCACCATCATCATCATCATCACCAACAGCATTGTATTCATCATCAACCTCTTCAATACTGTCTACCACACCATCCTCAACAACACTATCATCTGCAACATCATTTTCACAATCTTCATCACCAACATTACTACTATCAACACTATCTACAGTACCACCATATTTACCATCCTCAGCACCATCTTCATCAGTCCCATTATTGCCATCATCATATTCTTCTTCAACACTATCATCCACACCATCTTCATCGTCTTTACCATCTTCATCAGCAGCATTAACATCATCATCAACAACAACTTCAGTACTACCATATTCACCATCTTCATCATCTTTACCATCCATAGCACCATCTTCATTAGTCCCACTATCGTTGTCATCGTCATCATCGTCATCATCATCATCATCATCATCATCATCATCATCATCATCATCATCATCATCATCATCATCATCAACAACCCAAAAAGCAAAGCCCTCAGTATCAGTAACCTCTACATCTTCCTCAACTTTACCATCATCAGCAACCTCTTCAATACTACCATCTACGCCTTCCTCAGGACCCTCTCCATCAGTCCCACTATCGCCATCAACATTATCATCATCATCAACCCCAGCAGCTCCGCCCTCACAATCAGCAAACTTTATATCATCTTCCTCATCCATAGCATCATCAAACTCACAGCCTTCTTCACCATCCAAACTATCTTCATCATCACCAACATTAAAATCATCAACATCTTCAATACTATCATCTATGCCTTCTTCACCTTTTTCATCATCATCTGCACCATCCTCAGCACCTTCTTTATCAGTCTCGTTATTGTCATCAACATCAACTTCCTCATTGCTATCAACAACACCATTTTCATCAGTCCCACCATCATCATCATCATCATCATCATCATCATCATCATCATCATCATCATCATCATCATCATCATCATCATCATCAATAACCCCAAAAGCACAACCCTCACTATCAGCAACCTCTACATCATCTTCTTCATCTTTACCATCATCAGCAAACTTGCAGCCTTCATCATTATTCACACCATCTTCATCACCAGCCTTATCATCAACAACATCTTCAGTATCATCATCATCATCATCATCATCATCATCATCACCATCCTCAGCACCATCTCCATCAGTCCCACTATCTTCTTCTTCTTCAACACTTATATCCAAACAATCTTCATCGTCTTTACCATCTTCATCACCAGCATTAAAATCATCATTAACAACACCTTCAATACTACCATATCCACCATCTTCATCATCTTTACCATCCATAGAACCATCTTCATTAGTCCCACTATCGTCATCATCGTCATCTTCTTCTTCTTCTTCATCAACAACAACACAACAAGCACAGCCCTCAATATCAGTAACAAATACATCTTCCTTAACTTTACCATCATCAACAATCTTGCAGTCTTCATCACCATCCACACATTCCTCATCACCAACATTTACATCATCAACAACACCTTCAACACTATCAACAAAACCATCTTCGTCATCTACACCATCAATCACAATATTGTCATCATCTTCTTCAACATTATCATCTACACCATCTTCATCACTAACATTAGCATCAACATCTTCAATACTACCATCTACATCAACTTTATCATCCACTTTATCATCCATAGCACCATCTTCATCAGTCCCACCATCTTCATCATCATCATCATCATCATCATCATCAACATCCCCAGCAGTTCAGCCCTCGCTATCAGCAACCTCTATATCATCTTCTTCATCCTTACTATCATCAGCAAACTCACAGCCTTCTTTACCATCTCCACCATCATCATCATCACCAACAGCATTGTATTCATCATCTACCTCTTCAATACTGTCTACCACACCATCCTCAACAACACTATCATCTGCAACATCATTTTCACAATCTTCATCACCAACATTACTACTATCAACACTATCTACAGTACCACCATATTTACCATCCTCAGCACCATCTTCATCAGTCCCATTATTGCCATCATCATCTTCTTCTTCAACACTATCATCCACACCATCTTCATCGTCTTTACCAACTTCATCACCAGCAATAATATCATCATCAACAACAACTTCAGTACTACCATATTCACCATCTTCATCATCTTTACCATCCATAGCACCATCTTCATTTGTCCCACTATCGTTGTCATCGTCATCATCATCATCATCATCATCATCATCATCATCATCATCAACAACAACAACCCAACAAGCACAGACCTCAGTATCAGTAACCTCTACATCTTCCTCATCTTTACCATTATCAGCAAACGTGTTGCCTTCATCACCATCTTCATCACCAGCTCCATTACCAACACAATCATCATCAACAACATCTTCAATACTACCATCTATGCTATCCTCTGGACCATCTTCATCAGTCACACTATCATTATCATCATCATCATCATCATCATCATCTTCTTCTTCTTCAACACTATCATTATCATCATCATCATCATCATCATCCCCATCATATTCATCACCAACATCATTAACAACAACATCTTCAATACAATCTTCCATGCCATACTCATCATCTTCACCATCCTCAGGACCATCTTCATCAGTCCCACTATTGTGGTCATCATCATCTTCTTCTTCAACACCATCATCCACACCATCTTCATCGTCTTTACCATCTTCATCACCAGCATTAACATCATTATCAACAACACCTTCAATACTATCATATCCACCATCTTCATCATCTTTACCATCCATAGAACCATCTCCATTAGTCCCACTATCGTCATCATCATCATCATCATCATCATCATCATCATCATCATCATCATCATCATCATCCTCAACAACAACCCAACAAGCAAAGCCCTCAGTATCAGTAACCTCTACATCTTCCTCAACTTTACCATCATCAGCAACCTCTTCAATACTACCATCTACGCCTTCTTCAGGACCCTCTCCATCAGTCCCACTATCGCCATCAACATTATCATCATCATCAACCCCAGCAGCTCCGCCCTCACAATCAGCAAACTTGATATCATCTTCCTCATCCATAGCATCATCAAACTCAGAGCCTTCTTCACCATCCAAACTATCTTCATCATCGCCAACATTAACATCATCAACATCTTCAATACTATCATCTATGCCTTCTTCACCATTTTCATCATCATCTGCACCATCCTCAGCACCTTCTTTATCAGTCTCGTTATTTTCATCAACATTAACTTCCTCATTGCTATCAACAACACCATTTTCATCAGTCCCACTATCTTCTTCTTCTTCAACACTATTATCCACACCATCTTCATCGTCTTTACCATCTTCATCACCAGCATTAAAATCATCATTAACAACACCTTCAATACTACCATACCCACCATCTTCATCATCTTTACCATCCATAGAACCATCTTCATTAGTCCCACTATCGTCATCAACATTATCTTCTTCTTCTTCTTCATCAACAACAACACAACAAGCACAGCCCTCAATATCAGTAACATCTACATCTTCCTTAACTTTACCATCATCAACAATATTGCAGTCTTCATCACCATCCACACATTCCTCATCAACAACATTTACATCATTAACAACACCTTCAACACTATCAACAAAACCATCTTCGTCATCTTCACCATCAATAACACTATTGTCCTCATCTTCTTCAACATTATCATCTACACCATCTTCATCACTAACATTAGCATCATCATCTTCAATACTACCATCTACATCAACTTTATCATCCACTTTATCATCCATAGCACCATCTTCATCAGTCCCACCATCTTCATCATCATCATCAACATCCCCAGCAGTTCAGCCCTCACTATCAGCAACCTCTATATCATTTTCTTCATCCCCACCATCATCATCACCAACAGCATTGTATTCATCATCAACCTCTTCAATACTGTCTACCACACCATCCTCAACAACATTATCATCTGCAACATCATTTTCACAATCTTCATCACCAACATTACTACTATCAACACTATCTACAGTACCACCATATTTACCATCCTCAGCACCATCTTCATCAGTCCCATTATTGCCATCATCTTCTTCTTCAACACTATCATCCACACCATCTTCATCAGCAGCATTAACATCATCATCAACAACAACTTCAGTACTACCATATTCACCATCTTCATCATCTTTACCATCCATAGCACCATCTTCATTAGTCCCACTATCAACGTCATCATCATCATCATCATCATCATCATCATCATCATCATCATCATCATCATCATCATCATCAACAACAACAACAACAACAACAACAACCCAACAAGCACAGACCTCAGTATCAGTAACCTCTACATCTTCCTCATCTTTACCATCATCAGCAAACTTGTTGCCTTCATCACCATCTTCATCACCAGCTCCATTACCAACACAATCATCATCAACAACATCTTCAATACTACCATCTATGCCATCCTCAGGACCATCTTCATCAGTCACACTATCATTATTATCATCATCATCATCTTCTTCTTCAACACTATCATCATCATCCCCACCATCTTCATCACCAACATCATTATCAACAACATCTTCAATACAATCTTCCATGCCATACTCATCATCTTCACCATCCTCAGGACCATCTTCATCACTTCCACTATTGTGGTCATCATCATCTTCTTCTTCAACACCATCATCCACACCATCTTCATCGTCTTTACCATCTTCATCACCAGCATTAACATCATTATCAACAACACCTTCAATACTATCATATCCACCATCTTCATCATCTTTACCATCCATAGAACCATCTCCATTAGTCCCACTATCGTCATCATCATCATCATCATCATCATCAACAACAACCCAACAAGCAAAGCCCTCAGTATCAGTAACCTCTACATCTTCCTCAACTTTACCATCATCAGCAACCTCTTCGATACTACCATCTACGCCTTCCTCAGGACCCTCTCCATCAGTCCCACTATCGCCATCAACATTATCATCATCATCAACCCCAGCAGCTCCGCCCTCACAATCAGCAAACTTTATATCATCTTCCTCATCCATAGCATCATCAAACTCACAGCCTTCTTCACCATCCAAACTATCTTCATCATCACCAGCTTTAACATCATTATCAACAACACCTTCAATACTATCATTTCCACCATCTTCATCATCTTTACCATCCATAGAACCATCTCCATTAGTCCCACTATCGTCATCATCATCATCAACAACAACCCAACAAGCAAAGCCCTCAGTATCAGTAACCTCTACATCTTCCTCAACTTTACCATCATCAGCAACCTCTTCAATACTACCATCTACGCCTTCCTCAGTACCCTCTTCATCAGTCCCACTATCGCCATCAACATTATCATCATCATCAACCCCAGCAGCTCCGCCCTCACAATCAGCAAAATTTATATCATCTTCCTCATCCATAGCATCATCAAACTCAGAGCCTTCTTCACCATCCAAACTATCTTCATCATCACCAACATTAACATCATCAACATCTTCAATACTATCATCTATGCCTTCTTCACCATTTTCATCATCATCTGCACCATCCTCAGCACCTTCTTTATCAGTCTCGTTACTGTCATCAACATCAACTTCCTCATTGCTATCAACACCATTTTCATCAGTCCCACCATCATCATCATCATCATCATCATCATCATCATCATCATCATCATCATCATCATCATCATCATCATCAATAACTCCAACAGCACAGCCCTCACTATCAGCAACCTCTACATCATCTTCTTCATCCTTACCATCATCAGCAAACTTGCAGCCTTCATCATTATTCACACCATCTTCATCACCAGCCTTATCATCAACAACATCTTCAGTATCATCATCATCATCATCATCATCATCATCATCATCATCATCATCATCATCACCATCCTCAGCGCCATCTTCATCAGTCCCACTATCTTTTCTTCTTCAACACTATTATCCACACCATCTTCATCGTCTTTACCATCTTCATCACCAGCATTAAAATCATCATTAACAACACCTTCAATACTACCATATCCACCATCTTCATCATCTTTACCATACATAGAACCATCTTCATTAGTCCCACTATCGTCATCATCATCATCATCATCATCATCATCATCATCATCTTCTTCTTCTTCTTCATCAACAACAACACAACAAGCACAGCCCTCAATATCAGTAACATCTACATCTTCCTTAACTTTACCATCATCAACAATCTTGCAGTCTTCATCACCATTCACACATTCCTCATCACCAACATTTACATCATCAACAACACCTTCAACACTATCAACAAAACCATCTTCATCATCTACACCATCAATCACACTATTGTCATCATCTTCTTCAACATTATCATCTACAACATCTTTATCACTAACATTAGCATCAACATCTTCAATACTACCATCTTCATCAACTTTATCATCCACTTTATCATCCATAGCACCATCTTCATCAGTCCCACCACCATCATCATCATCATCATCATCATCATCATCATCACCATCCTCAGCACCATCTCCATCAGTCCCACTATCTTCTTCTTCTTCAACACTATTATCCAAACAATCTTCATCGTCTTTACCATCTTCATCACCAGCATTAAAATCATCATTAACAACACCTTCAATACTACCATATCCACCATCTTCATCATCTTTACCATCCATAGAACCATCTTCATTAGTACCACTATCGTCATCATCGTCATCTTCTTCTTCTTCTTCATCAACAACAACACAACAAGCACAGCCCTCAATATCAGTAACATCTACATCTTCCTTAACTTTACCATCATCAACAATCTTGCAGTCTTCATTACCATCCACACATTCCTCATCACCAACATTTACATCATCAACAACACCTTCAACACTATCAACAAAACCATCTTCGTCATCTACACCATCAATCACAATATTGTCATCATCTTCTTCAACATTATCATCTACACCATCTTCATCATTAACATTAGCATCACCATCTTCAATACTACCATCTAAATCAACTTTATCATCCACTTTATCATCCATAGCACCATCTTCATCAGTCCCACCATCTTCATCATCATCATCATCATCATCATCATCATCATCATCATCAACATCCCCAGCAGTTCAGCCCTCACTATCAGCAACCTCTATATCATCTTCTTCATCCTTACCATCATCAGCAAACTCACAGCCTTCATTACCATCCCCACCATCATCATCATCATCACCAACAGCATTGTATTCATCATCAACCTCTTCAATACTGTCTACCACACCATCCTCAACAACACTATCATCTGCAACATCATTTTCACAATCTTCATCACCAACATTACTACTATCAACACTATCTACAGTACCACCATATTTACCATCCTCAGCACCATCTTCATCAGTCCCATTATTGCCATCATCATATTCTTCTTCAACACTATCATCCACACCATCTTCATCGTCTTTACCATCTTCATCAGCAGCATTAACATCATCATCAACAACAACTTCAGTACTACCATATTCACCATCTTCATCATCTTTACCATCCATAGCACCATCTTCATTAGTCCCACTATTGTTGTCATCGTCATCATCATCGTCATCGTCATCATCATCATCATCATCATCATCATCATCATCATCATCATCATCATCATCATCAACAACAACCCAAAAAGCAAAGCCCTCAGTATCAGTAACCTCTACATCTTCCTCAACTTTACCATCATCAGCAACCTCTTCAATACTACCATCTACGCCTTCCTCAGGACCCTCTCCATCAGTCCCACTATCGCCATCAACATTATCATCATCATCAACCCCAGCAGCTCCGCCCTCACAATCAGCAAACTTTATATCATCTTCCTCATCCATAGCATCATCAAACTCACAGCCTTCTTCACCATCCAAACTATCTTCATCATCACCAACATTAAAATCATCAACATCTTCAATACTATCATCTATGCCTTCTTCACCTTTTTCATCATCATCTGCACCATCCTCAGCACCTTCTTTATCAGTCTCGTTATTGTCATCAACATCAACTTCCTCATTGCTATCAACAACACCATTTTCATCAGTCCCACCATCATCATCATCATCATCATCATCATCATCATCATCATCAATAACCCCAAAAGCACAACCCTCACTATCAGCAACCTCTACATCATCTTCTTCATCTTTACCATCATCAGCAAACTTGCAGCCTTCATCATTATTCACACCATCTTCATCACCAGCCTTATCATCAACAACATCTTCAGTATCATCATCATCATCATCATCATCATCATCACCATCCTCAGCACCATCTCCATCAGTCCCACTATCTTCTTCTTCTTCAACACTTATATCCAAACAATCTTCATCGTCTTTACCATCTTCATCACCAGCATTAAAATCATCATTAACAACACCTTCAATACTACCATATCCACCATCTTCATCATCTTTACCATCCATAGAACCATCTTTATTAGTCCCACTATCGTCATCATCGTCATCTTCTTCTTCTTCTTCATCAACAACAACACAACAAGCACAGCCCTCAATATCAGTAACAAATACATCTTCCTTAACTTTACCATCATCAACAATCTTGCAGTCTTCATCACCATCCACACATTCCTCATCACCAACATTTACATCATCAACAACACCTTCAACACTATCAACAAAACCATCTTCGTCATCTACACCATCAATCACACTATTGTCATCATCTTCTTCAACATTATCATCTACACCATCTTCATCACTAACATTAGCATCAACATCTTCAATACTACCATCTACATCAACTTTATCATCCACTTTATCATCCATAGCACCATCTTCATCAGTCCCACCATCTTCATCATCATCATCATCATCATCATCAACATCCCCAGCAGTTCAGCCCTCGCTATCAGCAACCTCTTTATCATCTTCATCCTTACTATCATCAGCAAACTCACAGCCTTCTTTACCATCTCCACCATCATCATCATCACCAACAGCATTGTATTCATCATCTACCTCTTCAATACTGTCTACCACACCATCCTCAACAACACTATCATCTGCAACATCATTTTCACAATCTTCATCACCAACATTACTACTATCAACACTATCTACAGTACCACCATATTTACCATCCTCAGCACCATCTTCATCAGTCCCATTATTGCCATCATCATCTTCTTCTTCAACACTATCATCCACACCATCTTCATCGTCTTTACCAACTTCATCACCAGCAATAATATCATCATCAACAACAACTTCAGTACTACCATATTCACCATCTTCATCATCTTTACCATCCATAGCACCATCTTCATTTGTCCCACTATCGTTGTCATCGTCATCATCATCATCATCATCATCATCATCAACAACAACAACCCAACAAGCACAGACCTCAGTATCAGTAACCTCTACATCTTCCTCATCTTTACCATTATCAGCAAACGTGTTGCCTTCATCACCATCTTCATCACCAGCTCCATTACCAACACAATCATCATCAACAACATCTTCAATACTACCATCTATGCTATCCTCTGGACCATCTTCATCAGTCACACTATCATTATCATCATCATCATCATCATCATCATCTTCTTCTTCTTCTTCAACACTATCATTATCATCATCATCATCCCCATCATATTCATCACCAACATCATTATCAACAACATCTTCAATACAATCTTCCATGCCATACTCATCATCTTCACCATCCTCAGGACCATCTTCATCAGTCCCACTATTGTGGTCATCATCATCTTCTTCTTCAACACCATCATCCACACCATCTTCATCGTCTTTACCATCTTCATCACCAGCATTAACATCATTATCAACAACACCTTCAATACTATCATATCCACCATCTTCATCATCTTTACCATCCATAGAACCATCTCCATTAGTCCCACTATCGTCATCATCATCATCATCATCATCATCATCATCCTCAACAACAACCCAACAAGCAAAGCCCTCAGTATCAGTAACCTCTACATCTTCCTCAACTTTACCATCATCAGCAACCTCTTCAATACTACCATCTACGCCTTCTTCAGGACCCTCTCCATCAGTCCCACTATCGCCATCAACATTATCATCATCATCAACCCCAGCAGCTCCGCCCTCACAATCAGCAAACTTGATATCATCTTCCTCATCCATAGCATCATCAAACTCAGAGCCTTCTTCACCATCCAAACTATCTTCATCATCGCCAACATTAACATCATCAACATCTTCAATACTATCATCTATGCCTTCTTCACCATTTTCATCATCATCTGCACCATCCTCAGCACCTTCTTTATCAGTCTCGTTATTGTCATCAACATTAACTTCCTCATTGCTATCAACAACACCATTTTCATCAGTCCCACTATCTTCTTCTTCTTCAACACTATTATCCACACCATCTTCATCGTCTTTACCATCTTCATCACCAGCATTAAAATCATCATTAACAACACCTTCAATACTACCATACCCACCATCTTCATCATCTTTACCATCCATAGAACCATCTTCATTAGTCCCACTATCGTCATCAACATTATCTTCTTCTTCTTCTTCATCAACAACAATACAACAAGCACAGCCCTCAATATCAGTAACATCTACATATTCCTTAACTTTACCATCATCAACAATATTGCAGTCTTCATCACCATCCACACATTCCTCATCAACAACATTTACATCATTAACAACACCTTCAACACTATCAACAAAACCATCTTCGTCATCTTCACCATCAATAACACTATTGTCCTCATCTTCTTCAACATTATCATCTACACCATCTTCATCACTAACATTAGCATCAACATCTTCAATACTACCATCTACATCAACTTTATCATCCACTTTATCATCCATAGCACCATCTTCATCAGTCCCACCATCTTCATCATCATCATCAACATCCCCAGCAGTTCAGCCCTCACTAACAGCAACCTCTATATCATTTTCTTCATCCCCACCATCATCATCACCAACAGCATTGTATTCATCATCAACCTCTTCAATACTGTCTACCACACCATCCTCAACAACATTATCATCTGCAACATCATTTTCACAATCTTCATCACCAACATTACTACTATCAACACTATCTACAGTACCACCATATTTACCATCCTCAGCACCATCTTCATCAGTCCCATTATTGCCATCATCTTCTTCTTCAACACTATCATCCACACCATCTTCATCAGCAGCATTAACATCATCATCAACAACAACTTCAGTACTACCATATTCACCATCTTCATCATCTTTACCATCCATAGCACCATCTTCATTAGTCCCACTATCAACGTCATCATCATCATCATCATCATCATCATCATCATCATCAACAACAACAACAACAATAACCCAACAAGCACAGACCTCAGTATCAGTAACCTCTACATCTTCCTCATCTTTACCATCATCAGCAAACTTGTTGCCTTCATCACCATCTTCATCACCAGCTCCATTACCAACACAATCATCATCAACAACATCTTCAATACTACCATCTATGCCATCCTCAGGACCATCTTCATCAGTCACACTATCATTATTATCATCATCATCATCATCTTCTTCTTCAACACTATCATCATCATCCCCACCATCTTCATCACCAACATCATTATCAACAACATCTTCAATACAATCTTCCATGCCATACTCATCATCTACACCATCCTCAGGACCATCTTCATCAGTTCCACTATTGTGGTCATCATCATCTTCTTCTTCAACACCATCATCCACACCATCTTCATCGTCTTTACCATCTTCATCACCAGCATTAACATCATTATCAACAACACCTTCAATACTATCATATCCACCATCTTCATCATCTTTACCATCCATAGAACCATCTCCATTAGTCCCACTATCGTCATCATCATCATCATCATCATCATCATCATCATCATCATCATCATCATCATCATCATCAACTTCTTCTTCTTCTTCATCAACAACAACACAACAAGCACAGCCCTCAATATCAGTAACATCTACATCTTCCTTAACTTTACCATCATCAACAATCTTGCAGTCTTCATCACCATTTACACATTCCTCATCACCAACATTTACATCATCAACAACACCTTCAACACTATCAACAAAACCATCTTCATCATCTACACCATCAATCACACTATTGTCATCATCTTCTTCAACATTATCATCTACAACATCTTTATCACTAACATTAGCATCAACATCTTCAATACTACCATCTTCATCAACTTTATCATCCACTTTATCATCCATAGCACCATCTTCATCAGTCCCACCATCATCATCATCATCATCATCATCATCAACATCCCCAGCAGTTCAGCCCTCACTATCATCAACCTCTATATCATCTTCTTCATCCTTACCATCATCAGCAAACTCACAGCCTTCATTACCATCCCCACCATCATCATCATCACAAACAGCATTGTATTCATCATCAACCTTTTCAATACTGTCTACCACACCATCCTCAACAACACTATCATCTGCAACATCATTTTCACAATCTTCATCAACAACATTACTATTATCAACACTATCTACAGTACCACCATATTTACCATCCTCAGCACCATCTTCATCAGTCCCATTATTGCCAGCATCATCTTCTTCTTCAACACTATCATCCACACCATCTTCATCGTCTTTACCATCTTCATCACCAGCATTAACATCATCATCAAAAACAACTTCAGTACTACCATATTCACCATCTTCATCATCTTTACCATCCATAGCACCATCTTCATTAGTCCCACTATCGTCGTCATCATCATCATCATCATCATCATCATCATCATCATCATCATCATCATCATCATCATCATCAACAACAACAACCCAACAAGCACAGACCTCAGTATCAGTAACCTCTACATCTTCCTCATCTTTACCATCATCAGCAAACTTGTTGCCTTCATCACCATCTTCATCACCAGCTCCATCACCAACACAATCATTATCAAAAACATCTTCAATACAATCTTCCATGCCATACTCATCATCTTCACCATCCTCAGGACCATCTTCATCAGTCCCACTATTGTGGTCATCATCATCTTCTTCAACACCATCTTCATCACCAGCATTAACATCATTATCAACAACACCTTCAATGCTACCATATCCACCATCTTCATCATCTTTAACATCCATAGAACCATCTCCATTAGTCCCACTATCGTCATCATCATCATCATCATCATCATCATCATCATCATCATCATCATCATCATCAACAGCATCAACATCTTCCTCATTGCTATCAACAACACTATTTTCATCAGTCCCACCATCATCATCATCATCATCATCATCATCATCAATAACCCCAACAGCACAGCCCTCACAATCAGCAACCTCTACATCATCTTCTTCATCGTTATCATCATCAGCAAACTTGCAGCCTTCATCATTATTCACACCATCTTCATCACCAGCCTTATCATCAACAACATCTTCAGTATCATCATCATCATCATCATCATCATCATCACCATCCTCAGCACCATCTTCATCAGTCCCACTATCTTCTTCTTCTTCAACACTATTATCCACACCATCTTCATCGTCTTTACCATCTTCATCACCAGCATTAAAATCATCCTTAACAACACCTTCAATACTACCATATCCACCATCTTCATCATCTTTACCATCCATAGAACCATCTTCATTAGTCCCACTATCGTCATCATCATCTTCTTCTTCTTCATCAACAACAACTCAACAAGCACAGCCCTCAGTATCAGTAACCTCTACATTTTCCTCAAATGTACCATCATCATCTTTACCATCCATAGCACCATCTTCATTAGTCCCACTATCATCATCATCATCATTATCATCAACAACAACAACCCAACAAGCACACCTTTCAGTATCTGTAACCTCTACATCTTCCTCATCTTTACCATCATCAGCAAACGTGTTGCCTTCATCACCAGCTCCATTACCAACACAATCATCATCAACAACACCTTCAGTACTACCATCTATGACATCCTCAGGACCATCTTCATCAGTCCCACTATCATCATCTTCTTCTTCTTCTTCAACACTATCATCTACACCATCTTCATCGTCTTTACCATCTTCATCACCAGCATTAACATCTTCATCAACAGCAATTTCAATACTACCATATCCACCATCTTCATCATCTTTACCATCCATAGAACCATCTTCATTAGTCCCACTATCATCATCATCATCATCATCATCATCATCATCATCATCTTCTTCTTCATCAAAAACAACCCAACAAGCACAGCCCTCAGTATCAGTTACCTCTACTTCTTCCTCATCTTTACCATCATCAGCAAACTCTCTGCATTCATCACCATCTTCATTACCAACACCATCATCATCAACCTCTTCAATACTACCATCTATGTCATCCTCAGGACCATCTTCATCAGTCCCACTGTCATCATCATCATCTTCTTCTTCTTCATCAACAACAACCCAACAAGCACAGCCCTCAGTATCAGTTACCTCTACATCTTCCTCATATTTACCATCGTCAGCAAACTTGCTGCATTCATCAACATCTTCATTACCAACACCATCATCATCAACCTCTTCAATACTACCATCTATGCCATCCTCAGGACCATCTTCATCAGTCCCACTATCATCATCATCATCTTCTTCTTCTTCATCAACAACAACCCAACAAACACAGCCCTCAGTATCTGTTACCTCTACATCTTCCTCATCTTTACCATTATCAGCAAACTTGCTGCATTCATCATCATCATCATCATCATCATCATCATCATCATCATCATCTTCTTCAACACTATCATCACCAACATCATTATCAACAACATCTTCAATACAATATTCTATGCCATTCTCATCATCTTCACCATCCTCAGGACCATCTTCAGTCCCACTATTGTCATCATCATCATCATCATCATCATCATCATCATCATCATCATCATCATCATCATCATCATCTTCTTCTTCTTCTTCAACACTATCATCACTATCTTCATCATCACCACCATCTTCATCACCAACATCACCAACATCATTATCAACAACATCTTCAATACAATCTTCCATGCCATACTCATCATCTTCACCATTCTCAGGACCATCTTTATCAGTCCCACTATTGTCGTCATCATCTTCTTCAACACTATCATCCACACCATCTTCATCATCTTTACCATCCATAGAACCATCTTCATTTGTCCTACTATCGTCATCATCATCTTCATCATCTTCTTCATCAACAACAACCCAACAAGCACAGCCCTCAGTATCAGTAACATCAACATCTTCCTTAACTTTACCATCATCAGCAAACTTGCTGCCTTCATTACCATCATCATCACCACAAACACCATCATTACCATCATCATCGTCTTCAATACTACCATCTACGCCATCAAAATCATCCTCACCATCCTCAGTACCATCTTTATCAGTCCCACGACTGTCATCATCTTCTTCTTCTTCAGCACCATCTTCACCATCATCATCAGTCCCACTATTTTCATCATCTTCTTCTTCAACACTATCATCTACAATATCTTCATCATCCTTATCACCAGCATTACTATCATCTTTATCATCATCAACACCATCCACAATACCATCATCTACACCAACTTCACCATTTTCATTGGTCCCAGTATCATCATCAACCACAGCAGCACAGCCTTCACTATCATCAACCTCAACATCATTTTCCTCATCCTTATCATCAAAAATTTCACAGCCTTCATCCCCATCCACACCATCTTTAGCACCAGCAATATCATTTACACTATCCTCATCTTCATCAGTCCATCTAACATCATCATCAACCCCAGCAGCACATCCCTCAGTATCAGGAACCTCTACATCATCTTCCTCATTCTTACCATCATCAGCAATCTTGCAGCCTTCAACACCATCTACACTATCTTCTGCACCTTCTTTATCAGTCTCATTATTGTCATCCACTTCACCTTCCTCATTACTTTTAACAAGACCATTTTCATCAGTCCCACCATCATCATCATCATCATCATCATCATCAATAACCCTAACAGCACAGCCCTCACTATCGGCAACCTCTACATCTTCCTCATCCTTACCATCATCAGCAAATTTGCAGCCTTCATCATTATTTACACCATCTTCATCACCAGCCTTAAAATCATCAACAACATCTTCAGTATCATCAACATCATCATCATCACCTTCACCATCCTCAGCACCATCTTCATCAGTCCCACTATTGTTGTCATCTTCTACTTCTTCTTCTTCTTCTACACTTTTATCCACACCATCTTCATTGTATTTACCATCTTCATCACCAGTATTAACATCATCATTAACAACAACTTCAATACTACCATATCCACCATCTTCATCATCTTTACCATCCATAGCACCATCTTTATTAGTCCCACTATCGTCATCACCATCATCTTCATCATCATCATCTTCTTCTTCTTTAACAACAACCCAACAAGCACAACCCTCAGCATCAGTAACCTCTGAATCTTCCTCAAATTTCCCATCATCAGCAAATTTTCTGCCTTCATCACCATCTTCATTACCAACACCATCATCATCAACCTCTTCCATACTACCATCTATGCCATCCTCAGGACCATCTTCATCAGTTCCACTATCGTCATCATCATCTTCAACACTATCATCTACAACATCTTCACCATCCTTATCACAAGCATTACTATCATCTTTATCTTCATCAACACCATCTACACTACCATCATCTACACCAACTTCACCATCTTCATTGGTCCCAGTATCATCATTAACCCCAGCAGCACAGCCTTCACTATCATCAACCTCTACAACATTTTCCTCATCCTTACCATCATCAGAAAACTCACAGCCTTCATCACCATCCACATCATCTTTAGCACCAACAAAATCATTTACACTATCCTCAGCATCATCTTCATCAGTCTCACTAACATCATCATCAACCCCAGCAGCACAGCCCTCAGTATCAGCGACCTCTATATCATCTTCCTCATCTTTACCATCATCAGCAATCTTGCAGCCTTCATCACCATCCACACATTCCTCATCACCAACATTGACATCATCATCAACACCTTCAATACTATCAAAAACACCATCTTCACCATCATCAATCACACTATTGTCAACATCTTCAACATCATCATCTACACCATTTTCATCACCAACATCATCATCAACCTCTTCCATACTACCATCTATGCCATCCTCAGGACCATCTTCATCAGTTCCACTATCGCCATCATCATCTTCATCAACAAAAACTCAACAAGCACAGCCCTCAGTATCAGTAACCTCTACATCTTCCTCAACTTTACCATCTTTAGCAACATCAATACTACCATCGACCCCATCAAAATCATCTTCACCATCCTCAGGACTATCTCCATTAGTCCCACTACAATCATCATTGTCTTCTTCTTCAACACTATCACCACCATCGTCATTATCATCTTCACCTTCTTCATCACTAACATTGTTATCATCACCATCTTCATCAGTCCCACTATCTTCATCATCTTCTTCTTCAACACTATCATCTACAACATCATCATCCTTATCACCATCATTACTATCATCTTTATCTTCATCAACACCATCTACACTACCATCATCTACACCAACTTCACCATCTTCATTGGTCCCAGTATCATCATCAACCTCAACATCATTTTCCTCATCCTTATCATCATCAAAAATTTCTCAGCCTTCATCACCATCCACACCATCTTTAGCACCAACAATATCATTTACACTATCCTCAGCATCTTTTGCATCAGTGCCTCTAAAATCATCATCAACCCCAGCAGCACAGCCCTCAGTATCAGCAACCTCTACATCAACTTCCTCATTATTACCATCATCAGCAATTTTGCAGCCTTCATCACCATCCCCACGTTCCTCATCACCAACATTTACATCATCATCAACAACACCATCTTCATCATCTACACCAGTATCAATCGCACTTTTGTCATCATCTTCTTCAACATTATCATCTACACCATCTTCATTACCAACATTAGCATCAACATCTTCAATCCTACCATCTTCGTCAACTTCATCATCCATTGCACAATCTTCATCAGTCCCACTAACATCATCATCATCAACATCAACATCAACATCCCCAGCAGTTCAGCCCTCACTATCAGCAATGTCTACATTGTCTTCTTCATCCTTACCATCATCAGCAAACTCACATTCTTCTTTACCATCTTCACCATTTTCATCACCAACATCATTGTATTCATCATCAACCTCTTCAATACTGTCTTCCACACCATCTTTATCAACACTGCCATCTGCAACATCATTTTCACAATCTTCATCACCAACATTACTACTATCATCAACACTATTTACAGTACCACCATATTTACCATCCTCAGCACAATCTTCATCAGTCCCACTATTGTCGTCATCATCGTCTTCTTCTTCAACACTATCATCCACACCATATTCATCATTTTTACCATCTTCATCACCACAATTAACATCATCATCAACAACAATTTCAATACTACCATATTCACCATCTTCATCATCTTTACCATCTATAGCACCATCTTCATTAGTCCCACTATCATCATCATTATCATCAACAACAACAACCCAACAAGCACACCTTTCAGTATCTGTAACCTCTACATCTTCCTCATCTTTACCATCATCAGCAAACGTGTTGCCTTCATCACCAGCTCCATTACCGACACAATCATCATCAACAACACCTTCAGTACTACCATCTATGACATCCTCAGGACCATCTTCATCAGTCCCACTATCATCATCTTCTTCTTCTTCTTCAACACTATCATCTACACCATCTTCATCGTCTTTACCATCTTCATCACCAGCATTAACATCTTCATCAACAGCAATTTCAATACTACCATATCCACCATCTTCATCATCTTTACCATCCATAGAACCATCTTCATTAGTCCCACTATCGTCATCATCATCATCTTCTTCATCAAAAACAACCCAACAAGCACAGCCCTCAATATCAGTTACCTCTACATCTTCCTCATCTTTACCATCATCAGCAAACTCGCTGCATTCATCACCATCTTCATTACCAACACCATCATCATCAACCTCTTCAATACTACCATCTATGCCATCCTCAGGACCATCTTCATCAGTCCCACTATCATCATCATCATCATCTTCTTCTTCTTCATCATCAACAACAACCCAACAAGCACAGCCCTCAGTATCAGTTACCTCTACATCTTCCTCATCTTTACCATCATCAGCAAACTTGCTGCATTCATCAACATCTTCATTACCAACACCATCATCATCAACCTCTTCAATACTACCATCTATGCCATCCTCAGGACCATCTTCATCAGTTCCACTATCATCATCATCATCATCATCATCATCATCTTCTTCTTCTTCAACACTATCATCACCAACATCATTATCAACAACATCTTCAATACAATATTCTATGCCATACTCATCATCTTCACCATCCTCAGGACCATCCTCAGGACCATCTTCAGTCCCACTATTGTCGTCATCATCATCATCATCATCATCTTCTTCTTCTTCTTCTTCAACACTATCATCACTATCTTCATCATCACCACCATCTTCATCACCAACATCATTATCAACAACATCTTCAATACAATCTTCCATGCCATACTCATCATCTTCACCATCCTCAGGACCATCTTCATCAGTCCCACTATTGTCGTCATCATCTTCTTCAACACTATCATCCACACCATCTTCATCATCTTTACCATCCATAGAACCATCTTCATTTGTCCCACTATCGTCATCATCATCTTCATCATCTTCTTCATCAACAACAACCCAACAAGCACAGCCCTCAGTATCAGTAACATCAACATCTTCCTTAACTTTACCATCATCAGCAAACTTGCTGCCTTCATTACCATCATCATCACCACAAACACCATCATTACCATCATCATCGTCTTCAATACTACCATCTATGCCATCAAAATCATCCTCACCATCCTCAGTACCATCTTTATCAGTCCCACGACTGTCATCATCTTCTTCTTCTTCAGCACCATCTTCACCATCATCATCAGTCCCACTATTTTCATCATCTTCTTCTTCAACACTATCATCTACAACATCTTCATCATCCTTATCACCAGCATTACTATCATCTTTATCATCATCAACACCATCCACAATACCATCATCTACACCAACTTCACCATTTTCATTGGTCCCAGTATCATCACCAACCACAGCAGCACAGCCTTCACTATCATCAACCTCAACATCATTTTCCTCATCCTTATCATCAAAAATTTCACAGCCTTCATCCCCATCCACACCATCTTTAGCACCAGCAATATCATTTACACTATCCTCATCTTCATCAGTCCATCTAAAATCATCATCAACCCCAGCAGCACATCCCTCAGTATCAGCAACCTCTACATCATCTTCCTCATTCTTACCATCATCAGCAATCTTGCAGCCTTCATCACTATCCACACATTCCTCATCACCAACATTTACATCATCATCAACAACACCTTCAATACTATCAACAACACCATCTTCATCATCTACACCATCAATCGCACTATTGTCATCAACTTCTTCAACATTGTCATCTACACCATCTTCATCACCAACATTAGCATCAACATCTTCAATGCTACCATCTTCATCAACTTCATCATCCCTAGCACCATCTTCATCAGTTCCACTAACATCATCATCATCATCATCAACATCCCCAGCAGTTCAGCCCTCACTATCAGCAACCTCTACATCATCTTCCTCATCCTTACCATCATCAGTAAACTCACAGCCTTCCTTACCATCCCCACCATCATCCTCATCACCAACAGCATTGTATTCCTCATCAACCTCTTCAATACTGTCTACCACACCATCCTTAACAACAATATCATCTGCAACATCATTTTCACAATCTTCATCACCAACAATACTACTATCATCAACACTATCTACAGTACCACCATATTTACCATCCTCAGCACCATCTTCATCAGTCCCACTATTGTCGTCATCATCTTCTTCTTCAACACTATCATCCACACCATCTTCATTGTCTTTACCATCTTCATCACCAGCATTATCATCATCATCAACAACAATTTCAATACTACCATATCCACCATCTTCATCATCTTTACCATCCTCAGGACCATCTTCATCAGTCCCACTATCATCATCATCATCATCTTCTTCTTCTTCAACACTATCATCACCATATTCATTATCCCCACCATCTTCATCACCAACATCATTATCAACAACATATTCAATACAATCCTCTATGCCATACTCATCATCTTCACCATCCTCAGGACCATCTTCAGTCCCACTATTGTCGTCATCATCATCATCATCATCATCATCATCATCATCATCATCATCATCTTCAACACTATCATCACCATCTTCATCATCACCACCATCTTCATCAGTCCCACTATTGTCGTCATCTTCTTCAACACTATCATCCACACCATCTTCATCGTCTTTACCATCTTCATCACCAGCATCATTATCAACAACATCTTCAATACAATCTTCCATGCCATACTCATCATCTTCACCATCCTCAGGACCATCTTCATCAGTCCCACTATTGTCGTCATCATCTTCTTCTTCAACACTATCATCCACACCATCTTCATCATCTTTACCATTATTAACATCATCATTAACAACAACTTCAATACTACAATATCTACCATCTTCATCATCTTTACCATCCACAGAACCATCTACATTAGTCCCACTATCGTCATCATCATCTTCTTCATCAACAACAACCCAACAAGCACAGCCCTCAGTATCAGTAACATCTACATTTTCCTTAACTTTACCATCATCAGCAAACTTGCTGCCTTCATCACCATCATCACAAACACCATCATTACCATCATCATCAACATCTTCAATACTCACATCTACGCCATCAAAATCATCCTTACCATCCTCAGGACCATCTTTATCAGTCCCACTTCCATCATCATCATCTTCTTCTTCTTCAGCACCATCATCACCATCTTCATCAGTCCCACTATTTGCATCATCTTCTTCTTCTTCAACACTATCATCTACAACAACATCATCATCCTTATCACCAGCATTACTATCATCTTTATCATCATCATCAATACCATCCACACTACCATCCTCTACACCAACTTCACCATTTTCATTGCTCCCAGTATCATCATCAACCACAACAGCACAGCCTTCACCATCATCAACCTCAACATCATTTTCCTCATCCTTATCATCAAAAATTTCACAGCCTTCATCCCCATCCACACCATCTTTAGCACCAGCAATATCATTTACACTATCATTGTCTTCATCAGTCCCGCTAACATCATCATCAACCCCAGTAGCACATCCCTCAGTATCAGCAACCTCTACATCATCTTCCTCATTCTTACCATCATCAGCAATTTTGCAGCCTTCATCACCATCCACACATTCCTCATCACCAACATTTACATCATCATCAACAACACCTTTAATACTATCAACAACACCATCTTCATCATCTACACCATCAATCACACTATTTTCATCATCTTCCTCAACAATAACATCTACACCATCTTCATCACCAACATTAGCATCAACATCTTCAATACTACCATCTTCATCAACTTCATCATCCATAGCACAATCTTCATCAATCCCACTAACATCATCATCCTCATCCTCCCCAGCAGTTCAGCCCTCACTATCAGCAACGTCTACATCATCTTCTTCATCCTTACCATCATCAGCAAACTCACAGCCTTCTTTACCATCTCCACCATTTTCATCACCAACATCATTGCATTCATCATCAACCTCTTCAATACTGGCTTCCACACCATCCTCATCAACACTTTCATCTGCAACCTCATTTTCACAATCTTCATCACCAACATTACTACTATCAACACTATCTACAGTACCACCATATTTACCATCTTCATCAGTCCCAGTATTGTCGTCATCATCGTCTTCTTCTTCAACACTATCATCCACACCATCTTCATCGTCTTTACCATCTTCATCACCAGCATTAACACCATTTTCAACAAAAACTTCAATACTATCATATTCACCATCATCATCATCATCTTTACCATCTTTAGCACCATCTTCATTAGTCCCACTATCGTTGTCATCATCATCATCATCATCATCATCATCATCATCATCATCATCAACCCCAGAACCACAGCCCTTAGTATCAGCAACATCTACATCTACATCATCTACCTCATCCTTATCATCATCATCAAACTCACAGTCTTCTTTACTATCCACACCATCACCACAAACATTAACATCATCAACATCTTCAATACTATCATCACTGCCATCTTCATCATATTCACCATCATCATCATCTACACTATCTTCTGCACCTTCTTTATCAGTCTCATTATTGTCATCCACATCACCTTCCTCATTACTTTTAACAAGACCATTTTCATCAGTCCCACCATCATCGTCATCATCATCATCAATAACCCTAACAGCACAGCCCTCACTATCGGCAACCTCTACATCTTCCTCATCCTTACCATCATCAGCAAATTTGCAGCCTTCATCATTATTTACACCATCTTCATCACCAGCCTTAACATTATCAACAACATCTTCAGTATCATCAACATCAACATCATCATCATCACCTTCACCATCCTCAGCACCATCTTCATCAGTCCCACTATTGTTGTCATCTTCTACTTCTTCTTCTTCTACACTTTTATCCACACCATCTTCATTGTATTTACCATCTTCATCACCAGTATTAACATCATCATTAACAACAACTTCAATACTACCATATCCACCATCTTCATCATCTTTACCATCCATAGCACCATCTTTATTAGTCCCACTATCGTCATCACCATCATCTTCATCATCATCATCTTCTTCTTCTTCAACAACAACCCAACAAGCACAACCCTCAGCATCAGTAACCTCTGAATCTTCCTCAAATTTCCCATCATCAGCAAATTTTCTGCCTTCATCACCATCTTCATTACCAACACCATCATCATCAACCTCTTCCATACTACCATCTATGCCATCCTCAGGACCATCTTCATCAGTTCCACTATCGTCATCATCATCTTCAACACTATCATCTACAACATCTTCACCATCCTTATCACAAGCATTACTATCATCTTTATCTTCATCAACACCATCTACACTACCATCATCTACACCAACTTCACCATCTTCATTGGTCCCAGTATCATCATTAACCCCAGCAGCACAGCCTTCACTATCATCAACCTCTACAACATTTTCCTCATCCTTACCATCATCAGAAAACTCACAGCCTTCATCACCATCCACATCATCTTTAGCACCAACAAGATCATTTACACTATCCTCAGCATCATCTTCATCAGTCTCACTAACATCATCATCAACCCCAGCAGCACAGCCCTCAGTATCAGCAACCTCTATATCATCTTCCTCATCTTTACCATCATCAGCAATCTTGCAGCCTTCATCACCATCCACACATTCCTCATCACCAACATTGACATCATCATCAGCACCTTCAATACTATCAAAAACACCATCTTCACCATCATCAATCACACTATTGTCAACATCTTCAACATTATCATCTACACCATTTTCATCACCAATATCATCATCAACCTCTTCCATACTACCATCTATGCCATCCTCAGGACCATCTTCATCAATTCCACTATCGCCATCATCATCTTCATCAACAAAAACCCAACAAGCACAGCCCTCAGTATCAGTAACCTCTACATCTTCCTCATCTTTACCATCATCAGCAACATCAATACTACCATCTACACCATCAAAATCATCTTCACCATCCTCAGGACTATCTCCATTAGTCCCACTACCATCATCATTGTCTTCTTCTTCAACACTATCATCACCATCGTCATTATCATCTTCACCTTCTTCATCACTAACATTGTTATCATCACCATCTTCATCAGTCCCACTATCTTCATCATCTTCTTCTTCAACACTATCATCTACAACATCATCATCCTTATCACCAGCATTACTATCATCTTTATCTTCATCAACACCATCTAAACTACCATCATCTACACCAACTTCACCATCTTCATTGGTCCCAGTATCATCATCAACCTCAACATCATTTTCCTCATCCTTATCATCATCAAAAATTTCACAGCCTTCATCACCATACACGCCATCTTTAGCACCAACAATATCATTTACACTATCCTCTACATCATCTTCCTCATTCTTACCATCATCAGCAATCTTGCAGCCTTCATCACCATCCACACGTTCCTCATCACCAACATTTACATCAACAACACCTTCAATACTATCAACAACACCATCTTCATCATCTACACCAGTATCAATCGCACAATTGTCATCATCTTCTTCAACATTATCATCTACACCATCTTCATCACCAACATTAGCATCAACATCTTCAATACTACCATCTTCATCAACTTCATCATCCATAGCACCATCTTCACCAATCCCACTAACATCATCATCATCAACATCATCATCATCCTCCCCAGCAGTTCAGCCTTCACTATCAGCAACGTCTACATCATCTTCTTCATCCTTACCATCATCAGCAAACTCACAGCCTTCTTTACCAAATCCACCATTTTCATCACCAACATCATTGTATTCATCATCAACCTCTTCAATACTGTCTTCAACACCATCCTCATCAACACTATCATCTGCAACATCATTTTCACAATCTACATCACCAACATTACTACTATCATCAACACTATCTACAGTACCACCATATTTACCATCCTCAGCACCATCTTCATCAGTCCCACTATTGTCGTCATCATCGTCTTCTTCTTCAACACTATCATCCACACCATCTTCATCGTCTTTACCATCTTCATCACCAGAATTAACATCTTTATCAACAGCAATTTCAATACTACCATATCCACCATCTTCATCATCTTTACCATCCATAGAACCATCTTCATTAGTCCCACTATCGTCATCATCATCATCATCATCATCATCATCATCATCATCATCATCATCATCATCATCATCATCATCATCTTCATCATCTTCATCAACAACAACCCAACAAGCACAGCCCTCAGTATCAGTTACCTCTACATCTTCCTCATCTTTACCATCATCAGTTAACTTGCTGCCTTCATCACCATCTTCATTACCAACACCATCATCATCAACCTTTTCCATACTACCATCTATGCCATCCTCAGGACCATCTTCATCAGTTCCACTATTGTCGTCATCATCGTCTTCTTCTTCAACACTATCATCCACACCATCTTCATCGTCTTTACCATCTTCATCACCAGAATTAACATCTTTATCAACAGCAATTTCAATACTACCATATCCACCATCTTCATCATCTTTACCATCCATAGAACCATCTTCATTAGTCCCACTATCGTCATCATCATCATCATCATCATCATCATCATCATCATCATCATCATCATCATCATCATCTTCATCATCTTCATCAACAACAACCCAACAAGCACAGCCCTCAGTATCAGTTACCTCTACATCTTCCTCATCTTTACCATCATCAGTTAACTTGCTGCCTTCATCACCATCTTCATTACCAACACCATCATCATCAACCTTTTCCATACTACCATCTATGCCATCCTCAGGACCATCTTCATCAGTTCCACTATCGTCATCATCATCTTCATCAACAAAAACCCAACAAGCACATCCCTCAGTATCAGCGACCTCTATATCATCTTCCTCATCTTTACCATCAACAGCAATCTTGCAGCCTTCATCACCATCCACACATTCCTCATCACCAACATTTACATCATCATCAACACCTTCAATACTATCAAAAACACCATCTTCATCTTCACCATCATCAGCAAACGTGCAGCCTTCATCATTATTCACACCATCTTCATCACCAACCTTAACATCAACATCATCATCATCATATTCACCATCTTCATCAGTCCCACTATTGTCGTCATCTTCTTCTTCAACACTATTATCCACACCATCTTCATCATCTTTACCATCTTCATCACCAGCATTAATATCATCAACAACAACTTCAATACTACCATATCCACCATCTACATCATCTTTACCATCTAAAGAACCATCTTCATTAGTCCCACTATCGTCATCATCATCTTCTTACATTACATTACTATCATCTTTCTCATCATTAACACTATCTACGGTACCATTATCTTTACCATCCTCAGCACCATCTTCATCAGTCCCACAATCATCATCAACCCCAGCAGCACAGCCCTCAGTATCAGCAACCTCTAAATCATCACCATTCCCACCATTGTCTTCATTAATAACCTCACAACCAACAACACTACTATCCCCTTTTTCACCACTATCCTTACTGACTTCAACTACACAACCACCATCACCAAACTCATTTTCATCATCCTCATCCTCACTTTCAGCAACACTAACCTCTGCATCATCATCCTCACCACCACCATCATCATCATTATCGATACTGCCATCATCACTGACCACCCCGTCATTTAGATCATCCTCACCATCATCAGCATTCACAGATAAGAAGAGCGTGACCACAGGCCTGCGTGTGTGTGTGCGTTCCAGAGCTAATAAGGAAGCAACGCTAAAGGCTGTGCAGAGTGTAAGTCATTCCTAAACTTACTTTATAATAGTGCATCACTGCCTGCATGAATTTGCTTTATTGCCAACCAAGAACTGCTCCTCTATGAGAATTTTACAGTAATAAAACCAAAAAGGACATTGAACTAGCATTTTAGAAATTACATTAACAATTACTAGCATTAAAAACAACATTGGCAACAGTATACTTAGACTAGAGAGTATTGTATGTAATATTCTTCTTCTCTGGGTTTAGTTTGTTCTTCACATGGAGGCCGTCATGAGGAGACAGCAAGATGAAGACTGCAGTCTACGAGTTTTGAATGTCAGCTAATATAAATCAACACAATCCATGACCATGACATCCACGTCATATAATATCTGGTATATTAGAGTAGATTACATTATACCTTTGGGAATAATCACTGTTCTACAGAAATTCTCATTTCCTCAAATTCATCCATGACTATTTCTCATGTTACTGCATGTTAAAGTGGTTTGTCACTAGGTGGCGCTAGAGCATAAAAGACCAGCAAATAGAACATTCCTGAAACAAACTTACTTGTATTGTATATTTGATCAAATAAAGATAATTTAAAATATTACCATCAAAAAGAGTTTGATGTTACAATCTACATACTCTCTAATGAACACAAATTCTGGGTCAAGTAGTCTATTTTTAGTCTAATTAGAATAATAATATTAATTAAAGTAATATTAATTATTATTATGTTCTCTTGCCTTCCATCTTAAACAGATTTGTTTAAGCTTATCGCAGTGCATTCTGAGATTGCATTTTCAGCAAAGGACATGCATATCATAATATAATAAACCCTTTTCAAAAGGTAGGCAGCATCATGTAATTAATAGAATAGAATTACTATATTTTACTCACATATTCAGAAATGTATATTAATCTTTATTTTATTGCAAATTGTAAAATGATTTAACAAATGGGTATTTTTAAGAGTTTTATTGTAATTTAAGTACAAAGTCCAGTGTTGTTCCTGTGCTGTTTGCCCATGGTGGGTCCCATGTTTTGTGTAAAAATAATTATTTTTGAACTTACATTTAATAAACAACTTTGTTTTAATTTAGTTTAATAAAACTTTGTGAATGTCATCTGAGTTTTAACTTTTCATTTACTTTGTTCAGAGAAAATATTTGGAATTATTCACATAACACTATTTTTATGGTTGCATCCTTTGGAGCAGAACTAATTCCAGCTTTCCATTCTAATCATTTTCTGATGCCAAATGTCATAGCAGAGCATGCATATCAGACAGCAGGTAAGAGCAAACAAAAAAAGTGTGTGGAAATATTACAAAATGCTCTGGGTGAGTATATGTAAAAACACTTGTCATGTTTTCTCAAATCATGCAGTAGCTTTGTGAAATTAAATTTAAAAAAGTAATCAAAAAAGACCTGAAAAAAAGAAGAAAGAAAAAAAAAGGTTTCCTGCACTCTTCTCCTATTTTGAAAATGAGTATCCTGCTTCAGACACACTGGAAAACCCCTGTTAAATTCCTTATCTTCCTAAGCAGAACCTGAATGACAAGATACATGTATTCTTTAAAAAAATAGTAGTACAAGGAAATAATGCTTCTGCTGGTGTCTGGGTGTGTTTTTCATTAATGCTTTACTTAAAAATCACCCAAACCACCATGAACACACTCAGATGTGCTAAAATGAAGGCCTTGAGCGCTCAAGCTTGGCTTCTTTTATTGTTCCTGGCCCAAACGGACAGAAACCAGTTTTCAGGTAAGACAGATGGTGTGCTTCAGATAAAGTTCTATAAGAAGCTACAGCAAACAAAAAACTTGCAGGAACTTTAAATAAGTGGTCCATTCTTGTGTTGTTCTTGTGACAAACCCTCAGTCCTCATACACACAACCTTTGTCACAAGAGTATGTTTAGAAGGTATAATTGTGAAAAAGCAGTGAACTTGAAATGTGTAATCTGATGTTTTCTACTTTTCTGCAGAGGATGAACAGGCCTCGCCATGGTCAACCAAAGAAGCTGAGTGCACGTGCTCAGCATCATATCCAGAGGTTGGCCTTGCAAAATAGACGTATGAGTGCTGCCAACATTGCTGCAGAGGTTGAAGGGGTGGGGGTCAGCCTGTCTCAGACCATAGGTCGCACACTGCATCAAATTGGTCGTCCCAGAAGGAAGCCTCTTCTAAAGATCATGCACAAGAAAACCCGCAAAAAGTTTGCTGAAGACAAGCAGACTAAGGACATGGATTTCTGGAACCATGTCCTGTGGTCTGATGAGACCAAGATAAACTTATTTGGTTCAGATGGTGTCAAGCATGTGGCGGCAACCAGGTGAGGAGTACAAAGACAAGTGTGTCTTGCCTACAGTCAAGCATGGTGGTGGGAATGTATTGCCGCCGGCACTGGGGAGCTACAGTTCATTGAGGGAACCATGAATGCCAACATGTACTGTGACATACTGAAACAGAGCATGATCCCCTCCCTTCGGACACTGCAGTATTCCAACATGATAACGACCCCAAACCTCCAAGATGACCACTGCCTTACTAAAGAAGCTGAGGGTAAAGGTGGTGGACTGGACAAGCATGTCTCCAGACCTAAACCCCATTGAGCATCTGTGGGGCATCCTCAAACAGAAGGTGGAGGAGCGCAAGTTCCCTAACATCCACCAGCACGTGATGACGTCATGGAGGAGTGGAAGAGGACTCCAGTGGCAACCTGTGAAGCTCTGGTGAACTCTATGCCCAAGAGGGCTAAGGTAGTGCTGGAAAATAATGGTGACCATTATATACAAAATATTGACACTTTAGGCCCAATTTGGACATTTTCACTTGGGGGTGTACTCACTTTTGTTGCCAGAGGTTTAGACAATAATGGCTGTGTGTTGAGTTATTTTGAGGGGACAGCATGTACAAGCTGTACACTCACTACTTTACATTGCAGCAAAGTGTAATTTCTTCAGTGTTGAAAAGATATGATACATTTACAAAAATGTGAGGGGTGTACTTACTTTTATGAGATACTGTGTATATATACAGCTCTGGAAAAAAAATAATAGACCACATAACACTGATATATCAGTAAAATTGACACATTTCCCATTAATTCAGGATGTTTCCTAGCAATGGAAATTATCAGAATGTATTCAGGACGAAGGTCAGTGAATGATTGTTTTTTAAAAAGTTGTCTTGTGTCTCACTTTTCCCCAGCTTAGGGGTAAACTGAGACAGACCAAAGAAATCAAGGGGGTAAAGTGAACCACTTACTTTTTCTACCCTAAAACTACCATAACACATGTTGTAACAGTTAGCATCCTGACAGCTAGCTTGACAACCACACATTCCAGAACTAATGTCATATTGGTAACAGAATCATGGGGATTGGTCAATTGAGCAAATTGTTTTTCTAAACACTTGAAAGTAACTCAGATACAACATAATACAATTCAAAATGTTTTAATTAACATTCAAATGAAAGATAGAAGCAGTTAGATTAGAACAGCCTGGGGGTCAGAACACAGGACCCATAGAGCCAGCCATGTCTGGGGGTCAGAGGACAACCAGAACCAGCTAGAAGAGCCTTGGACTCAGAACACAGCACTAGACCCACCTGAATTAGAACATCAGCCTACTGTCATACTCTACAACTAGGCCTACTCTGCATTCCAGCCCTGAAGGTTACAGGGAAAGATGAGGAGTTGCTCTCTCTGTGTGGTTCCTCCAGGCCTTTTAGGTTGAGGCAGCTTCTTCACCAATTCACTTTTAGGATGTTCTTTAGGTTGTTCTCCTGGTGTAATTGCCTTGGCATGATGGCTTTTCTACAATGTTTATGACACTGAAAATAAAACGTAATGTAATATCACATTAAAATATGTTTAAGACTAAACTTAACTTGTGCCTCATGTCTCACTTTACCACACTGCCATATTTTTTGAAAAAAAACGATCTCTCTTAGCAATTCAGGCTAATCTTCAGATAGCATCATCACTTGGTTTTATATGTCGGTAGTTCATCAGCATGTATAAGTTTTTCTACCTGAATCAATTTGCTTTGGCACAACAGTTGATTAAGTTGACAGCAAGAACATTTACTTTTACATGCAAAAACAATATTTTTGTGATAAAAAAAACATGCTTGCCATAGCACCATGAGGTCCTCTCCTTCATGGCCAAGGCGAAATTGGAGGGGCTTGAAAAGGAATCTCTTTCTGATATAGGTTCCTTTCTGTCTTTAGTTCACTCTCCACCTCGACTGTAGCACGAGCGCGAAACATCAGCAGGGAATAACACTGACCATTACATCAGATCGTGAGCAGCACAAACTCTGTGATAATTCAGTTTTTCAGTAGTTCATCAATACCTGTGGCCTTCAGCATCTGTTCTTCCTCCACGTGTTGGGTTCATACTCCGCGGTGTGTAAATGATGCCACTAGATGGCGCTAGAGTACGAAACCTGCACTAAACCATCGCTTGATGTGTCTCACGTTTAAGCAACTCATTTACTAAGTAAAGTTTGTCTTATATCAATTTTCTTTTTATCTTTGCAACTAATCTTATTATCTTATTAGCATTACATAAAAGCAATAAAACTGCATTTGTTGAAAATACAAATGAAATTAAACGATATTGTCACAATGTTTATTTTAAAAGTTGTTGATAGAGTTGCTGCTAAAAATGAGAATCAAGTCTAAATTTGATATTTAAACTAACAAGAAATCTGAACACTTATTGTGTATTTAAAATTACTCAACCTACAAATGCATAAAACAGGCACACAAAATGAGTTGCTATTGACCATTATGCAACAATTATTTACAATCCACTTTAAAAAAAGATCTCATTTGATAAAATTACTTAATGCTTAACTATCTATTAGCAATATATTTTGACAGCATTTAATAACCTTTGTTAATGTTAGTTAATAAAAATGGTTATGTTAGTCCAGTGCATTAGCTTAATAGATGCATCTTTTTATTCTTAAAAATATATTAGTAAATGTAGAAATTAACTATATGATTAATAAATGCTGTTTAAGTATTATTTTTTAGCTCGTGTTAACTACTGTAATTATAATGTTAACAAATGAAACCTTATTGTGAAGTGTTACCATTAATTATTACCCCTTATGCAAACCCTAAAATTATGCAACATGACCCTAAAATTACAAAGTGGTCATTATTATCTTCAATCTGGAAGCTGACTGAAAACATTTCTTGTTGTGTTAGCTTGTCTGGGCTCTTCTCTGAAGTTGTGGAGGTATGATCAGGTCACAGAAGTGAGATGGTCAGCTCAGCTCTACCCCCAGGCTTCAACGTGTCTTCAAAGAACAGCGGGAGGATAGATTAAATTAAGACAGGTCGAGTCTTTCCTCGGGTCAGGATGCGCCTCTCTTGACCCAGGATATGCAGCTGCCCTCAGAGAAACAATCTCTGGGTTCTAGTTGAATATCCAGCCACTGATATCCCCTCAGACTCAAGACACTGGATGTGTTTGCACACGTCACTTCAACAGATTAAATGATTTCTGTAAACAGTTATTTCATTTTTTCAGTATTATCTCTAAAAAAATAAGGAACAATTCTTTTTTGGTCCCCATGAGGAAAACTAAATTATGTTTTTTTTTGAAAATGTAAAAATGCAGAAAGTTTTCTGTGATGGGTAGGTTTAGGGTTAGAGGATGAATATACAGATAAAAATCATTATATATATATATATATATATATATATATATATATATATATATATATATATATATATATATATATATATATATATATATATACTGTAAATTGAAGGATAATTATTTATTATTATTTATTTATTAAGCCATATGTGGCCTGTTCACTGGGGATTTGTGATTTGTTAGGCACAATTTTTTGAAAAGCTGCTTTGAAACAATATGTCTATAATGTATTACAAAATTAAAAGTGGCATGTCTTCAATTACATTGTTGTTGCAGCCGTTTTACAATAAGCCACTCAAAGTCACTCCTTGCAGTGATTTCACCATATTTTATGTAGGACAAAAGCAGGTTAAACTATCTGAAAAATTCACAAATTCCCTCTAAAACCAACAATAGGTTGGGAGACCAGCAAACCAGCAAACTGGATTAAGCTTTTTTTCAGCAAGATTTGTATTTAGCTTATACAATGATGTCATTCTAATCAGTGATGAAATAAACCCACTCAATAATGAATCGATTCATTATTTTTTCATTTATCATTTTCTTGCCAACTAAACTCAGTTCAAGTTTATTTACTAAGCAAATGGGACCTGCTGTGAGTTCACAACATTCAAACACATCAGAGACATGATTCCTGCGGTTACTGTGTAAAAACCTTTGCTGGCAGAAGACGAGAGCAGTGTAAAGAAAAAAAAAGATTAAATTAAATTTGTCACAATAATTCCAGTGGTTTCAGAGTTTCAATATCTTTTTATTTTTTTTTTTTTAAAGTAAAAAGTAATTTGATATTGTTGCAGAGAACTTATGAAATTAGTTGTTGTTTGATTTTACCTAAAAATTGAAGGCAGCATTTTAACTTTTTAAAGTTTTAGTGGGTTAGATTTGGTATAGTGACACATATTAATATGATGATGCTGGGTTATGATAGATTATGAACCAGGCCGAATGAGCCTTTGCCTTGAGGCCTCAAACCGAGAGGCCCACTGTGACCCAACAGCTGGAAACAAGCCACTGCAGATGTGCAACTGATATAGACAGACAAACAGCACTTCATTCAGTTTACCAGCTTCTATTTACAGCTCAGATCGGTGTACCTTGGCAACAACCTTTGTCTGTGCACCCGTTGTATAAATTGATTACTGCGCAAAGGAATAATAGAGGCTTGGTTCATATTATATCATTTTATGGAGGCCTCCTATGATAAACTGAGACGTGATTACCCGAATTGAGATCCAGACTACGTTTGAGTAAATATAAAGGAGGCCTCTCATAATCCTGCCACCAACAAAAACATTTTAGAAACGTATTTAACCCCTCTCAAGCTTTATTTGATGAAGAGAGTAACCCTGTACCCTGTGCTCTCACCTGGTCACTTTCTACTCGTGAAGTTGGAGTGTCCACCTGTTGCTCAGTTTTGGACTCAGGTAGCCAGATTGTTTGGTGTCTGCAACAGTGCCTGGAACTTTGCCTGTCTTGTTATTGAACAAGCTGACAAGCTTGAATGTTAATAATTTGCATAGATGCTTTGTACTAGTGGAATGTTTGATTCTTACATTTCTGGATGTAATTCTATATCTATATATATATATATATATATATATATATATATATATATATATATATATATATATATATATATATATATATATATATATATATATATATATATATATATATATATATATATATAGATATATATATATATCTAAGTCTGTTTATTTATGTTTTGTTGTCATTTTAAAATGCATTGTATTGTTGTTGGCTTTGGGTTTGATTTGTTAAACACAGTCCCAGGCCGCAAGGAAGTCACATGGGTGTTAGAGGAAAAGTCTAGAGAAAAACTGTAATAAATATATAAATAAATAAATACAATTAAAAAAATATATATATATATATATATATATATATATATATATATATATATATATATATATATATATATATATATATAAATAATAAAAAATGATTAGTTAGTCATCAATCTATTAAACAGATTAAATAGAATAAATAAGTAAATACATTTTTTAGTAATATAAATATAAAAAAATTGATTAAAATTAAATACTCAAATGAATAAATAATACATTTAACAGTACAGTTCATGTGAGTAGAAAATAAAGGCCTATATAATTATTGTAACTTAATCGATAGAATAGAATTTCAGATATGTAATGGTAATTTTTCTGTATTAATTGAGTGTATATACAGATGTCATTTAAGTTTTAGGATGGGGTTTTGCATTGGGGGTCCCTCACACGAAGGTGGTCATGTTTGTTGATTCTGTTAATTTCAACTTAATTTATTGCTTACTTCTCATATCTGTGATGTAATGTTTCGGTATTTTTTTACATAACATCACAGCCCAGGGCCTCACAGCACTCTCCGTCCTTGCTATAGTACCCGTAGCCTACCAGGTGTAGTTTGACCAACACTCAGGTCCCTTCGACAAGACATCTCCAGCTCCATTCGCCTCTCCCGGCCACCATCATCCGATGCGCCTTTGATTTGCTTTTGGAAACTTGAGGAAACTCAAAACTGCGTGTAGCAAGTTGTTGGTGCGTTACTGAAGATTACACCGCTTGCTTGCTCTCTCTCTCTCTCTCTCTCTCTCTCTCTCTCTCTCTCTCTCTCTCTCTCTCTCTCTCAATCTGGCTTTCATGATCTGGCCGACAGAATGTCGTCAAAATGAAAAGCGTATGTTCTCATTAAAGGCATCCCCCGCCATCCTTGCAAGATGCAATTGACGTTAATTCACAGAACCGATAAAGTCTAAGGTTCCATGCGTCCTCGCCGCTCTGGGTCGAAGAAGTAAGATCACACGGGGTCAGCGGGAGGTTGAAATTAGACGAGCGCTCTCCGCGCGCATTTTTCGCCGCTTTCTGCACGGATCAAATCCCGTGCACGGCCGTCCCCTGCTCCGCATCCCTGCCTTCTGCTTTCTGCCTTCTGCTTGATTAAATCTAACCTCTCCACTTCAAAAAACCTCCGAGCACACATCGTATAACCTTACTTCCTAATACTGATTTTGTCAAAACAAATGTAATTATAGGGCTGCGTTTGTTAATTTGTAAATTCACCTTGCAATTGCTGGTAACTTTACGCACAGGGGTCATTGAGAGAGAAACTGCTGGACTTGATATTAAAAGTAGTCGCCAACAACACAACATAGTAAGTTGCAATGACATACAATTGTAAGATCACTTTAAAAACGTTTTAATATGCATTTAAATACATTTAGAGCATAACATTATTTACAGTCAAATAATGTGTTGCCAAATAACCACCAAAAAAAAAAAACATTAACTGGTTTTATTTAACTATATTTTATTTAAATATAGTAAGAGAAGACTAGATGGAAATTGCAAAGGGGCTGGTAATATTTGACATATTATTAAAATGTCAATATCATATATTATATATAATAGTTAATAGTTATAACTATACTATTTTTCACATATTTGGTAAGCAACACAATAAACCCGACTGACATTCATACAAGAGTCATCTCAGGTCCTAAAAGGACCATATTTAATGCCCATATTTAATGTTTACAGTTTTTTAAAAAACATCCTATTAGACACATTTATGGTAGCTACAGTCCATATTTGGATGAAAACATCTTGTAATTTAACTGCATTTTACAGCCAGTAAAAGGTAATGTTATGTCAAGCTTTTTCATAAACAGGGAGATTTCTGGCCTTCTGATATATTAACTGTTGAACCGTTGTAACAGTTCAGCCACTCAAAAAAAAAAAAGTTTTATGATGATAAAATTGGAAGAAAGTGTGTAATGTTATTTTAAGTTTACATTGAAAAGCGTTTATGGTATGTTATTTGTGTGTGTGTGTGTGTGTGTGTGTGTGTTACCATTGTGGCGAAGAATAGAGCATGCATATATATATATATATATATATATATATATATATATATATATATATATATATATATATATATATATATATTTATTTTAAATTAAAAATGCATTCAATTATAAATATATATATATATATATATATATATATATATATATATATATATATATATATATATATATATATATAATTGAATGCATTTTTAATTTTAGGATAATCAAACAATAATTTTGGACAAAATTAAGAATGTTAACCTGAACTAAAATGGCTAAATGGCTTTGAATTAACCTTATGTAATAAAGTTAAGTTTACTGAGATAATGTTAATTAAATGCAGCATAACCCAGTTGGAACCTGTTGACATAAAACAGTTACGTAAATCTAACATATCATTTTTTGAGTGAGGCTGATACTGTAAATAATATTGTGATAATTTAATATCACAATATAATATATAATTTAAAATAACTGAAGTTTTCTATTTCGTCATGTCATTTATTTATTCCTGTGATGCAAAGCTGAATTTTCAGTCACATGATCCTTCAGAAATCCTTCTGTTTGCACCTCAAGAAACATTATTATCAATGCTGAAAACGGTTATGCTGCTTAATACCTTTATAGAAACCGTGATCCATTTTTTGCAGGATCCCTTTATGAATAGAATGTTCAAACAGCATTTATTTGAAATATAACTTTTTGTAACAATTTAATAGACTTAACTGTCACTTTTGATCAATTGAATGCTGAATGAGGCTACATTTCTGTGGAAAGAAAAATCTTACTGACCCCAAACTTTTAAACAGTAGCGTTCTTTCTCTGAGGATGCATGAGAAATCTCTGTTGAATAGACTCAGATACTGTTCTCCTCCTCAAAATCGATTTTGTCAGTAACTGGGCCTGCGTTGTATTTCTGCTTTGAAGAGTCAGTGGGGGTCATAAACTCTTCGTAGGAATCCTTCTTGCCTTTATCATATTGAACAAAACCTTTAAACAGAGCCAGAGCCAGGAAAGAGTAGAAGAACATCACAAACAGGATGTAGAAGTAGGCGTTGTCGTAAGAACGTCTGCTTGTTGTGACGAGAGGCGTGGACGTCGGGACTGTTGCGGTCGCATTATCTTGGGAAACCTGACGATTCGTCTCGATTTCCTTCAGAATGGCCTGTCGGCACCTGTCCAGCAGAGCGAGGAGCAATGTGTGGTTCGTTGTAGCGCCACCTAGAGGCATTTTGATACTAATAATGAGATCAGATTCAAGGTTTCAATCTCTCAAGAGAAAACATATGCTTTGTTTCTGTTTGTAGTTCTCTACAAGGTCAAAAAGACAATTCTTTCACCTTGAGCTGTGGTAAACACAAGAGTTCAGAGCGTACACTTTTTGTCCATGAACATCGCTGATATTTTCACAAAGACTTGCTGATACTGATGTAAAGAGTAGATATGGAGCTGCTGGAGCAGTATGGGATAGATTATCCGTGCCATTCAGAAGTTGCGCTCTGATGGAGGCGTTTACTCCAGAATGTCAATGTGTGATTGAAGTTCTTTTTCTTCAGTAAGACGTTTTAAAAAGATTTCTTTTGTCACTCAGCCTAACCTTAATGTTCAACGCTTCAGTCCTGGACATGCTGGAGTCACTCAATTATCAAACACAGCTTGTTTTGCTCCTTTAACTTCATGTCAGAGAGACTTCAGGATTCTGCTGACGTTCATCCACTGGACCTGTTCTGATGATTGTGAGGGTTTCGCTCCGTTGCATGAACACCATGTAGCCTGGCCAAAGAAAGAGGGAGGGAGGGAGGGAGAGAGAGAAACGATAGCGAGACACTTTTGGAAAGGAATGCTGTCTGGCATCCAATTGTACTCTCACTGCCATGATAAACAGTCTTTATCATTCATGCTGTGATAAAGGCCCTGCACCACCACTACTACTGCACATACAGTACAGGATCCTATGCTCTTCTAAAGCTGACAACAGCAGTGCAGATGAAAATCAAAAATGTTTGAACATGTCACTATTTACTTATTATCTGACAAATACAGCTGAAAGTCCTGTAGGCCTACACACTGAGCAGCATGACGCAATGTAATTCTAAATCAATCCTATTATAATCACCAAAGCTATGTTTAATCAACTTCATGGAGAAAACGGTTACATCTACAAGTAAAGTAAAGTAAAAGCCATGTCAAATTCTAAAAATGTCCAGCTTCGGGTTGCGTTGCATGTCTTTTGCTGTGAAATCTTTTTTTTTTTTTAAATAATAATAATAAAGTAAACATTACAATAATTATATTGTTAGAATGTTTTAAGATGAACACTTACTGAACTGAAGCAACTTTTGCTTGATTAGCAACTTTTGATTGGCTTGGTTTGCTTTCAAGACTCAGAAAGGTAGTAAAGACATCATTAAAGTGATCCATGTGACTCCGGTGTTTTAACCTCAGTTTTATGAAGCGACGAAAACCTTTATTTATAAAATAATAATCCGCAACACACATTCATGTAACAACGTCCACTCTCATGTCAAAAGAACACAATGTTGTGTTGACGCGTCAGTCTGCTCCAGAGCCGTTGGGGAAAAAAAATAATGATATTGCTGCTATTGGAATTTTCTTACTTCCCACTTCTAAAGTAGTGATTATGAGCTTCGCATTCAGGAAAGTCAGGAAAGGATATGTCAGGTTTATTTTTATTGGGAAAATCTTATCAAAGCCAACATTATATAAAGGGGATAGTTCACCTAAAATTGAAAATGAACCCCTTACCCCACTTACTCACCGTCAAGCCATCCGAGGTGTATATGACATTCTTCTTTCAGATGAATACAATCAGAGTTATATTACAAATGTCCTGACTAATCCAAGCTTTATAATGGCAGTGAATGGCAGCCCAAAATTTGAAAACTTCTTGAATACGGAAGGTCCAGTGGAAGCTAGATATTTTACTTTATAAAGTTTAAATATGGATATTTTTCTTACACAGACCCATCTCTTTGCTTCAAAATGCCTTTATTAACCCCCGGAGCCGTGTGGAGTACTTTTATAATGGATGGATACACTTTTTTGGGCTTCAAATGTTGGGCTCCCATTCACTGCCATTATAAAGTTTGGATTAGCCAGGATTTTTTTTTTTAACATAACTCTGATTGTAATCGTCCGAAAGAAGAATGTCATATACACCTGGGATGACTTGAGGGTGAGTAAATCATGGGGTAATTTTCATTTTTCGGTGTACTATCCTTTTAAGCATCCAATTCATTGACAACCATTTTAACATACACTACGTAATCTATAGTCATCTTATTCTGTAATATTTGTCAAATACAGGCTATTTTTGCTGTTGATAATACAATACACTTCAAATGATTATTCATATATGTAAATATGCACTACTGTAATGACAAGACAAGGCGATGTAGCTGTTGTGGAAAAAAACGAATAAAGAGTAGCAGTCACAGCAGCAATCGCTCTCTCCGCTGCCATGTTTAAAGTTTATGAGTCGCCCTTCTTGGAATCTTGGCTATCAAAATGATCCCCAAACATCTCCCAGTGGTAAATACGATTTGATAGGGTGTTAATGCCTAATTTTTAACTAGGAAACCTGTATTTATGATAATTCTGATAGCACATGGCAGCATAATATTTTGTAAATCAAGTGGTAAATAATGTTTTTGGCGTGCAAACAAACTCGCCCCACTTTATAAAATTGAGGTTAAGCACTGGAGTCACATGGATTGGTTTAATGATGTCTTTACCTTTCTGTGGCTTGAAATGGTAGTTGTGTAGACTGTCGGTGGAGGGACAGAAAGCTCTCAGATTTCATCAAAAAGATCTTCATTTGTGTTCCAAAGATGAACGAAAGGCCTACAGGTTTGGAACGACATGAGGGAGAGTAATTAATGACAGAATTTTCATTATTGAGTGAACTAACCGTTTAAAATGAGAATATCAAATATGATACATCAGGCATTTGAGGAACATTTATTTGTACATCTCTCAGCCATCTAAGTATCGTGCATTTCTTTATATGTTTTAGAAAAGAAACCACAGAGCTTCATCAGCTTATAAAAATAAGCATTAAAATATAATTTTACTAAGACATATTTTGGGGAGATACAGAGTGACAACTGATATTTCCATTTTAAGTAAGTAGTTACTAATAAAGAGTAATAAAGATCCCAATGATTTACATTACAAGCCATACAAATAACAATATCTGAGCCAAATTGCATATTTTTGCTCAGTTTTGGCCTCTGAAGAGGTGTTATTTTCTGTGAGCTCTATGAGTATGAGCTCCATATTCTCACTATGATCCACAAAAGAGTGATGTATCAAACTCCACACAAATGCAAACCTTTTTTAAAAGATGAATAGAAAAAAATAGATTTTTCTGACTATTATTTCACATATAAGACACATTATTATTTCACATATAAGTTTAACATTAAATATTGACATTTGTTATATTACCGTGAACAATCATTTCAAAAACACAGTCTGTCGTTTCTTTCTTTTACTTTGTGTAGTTCTTGGTTTTTGAGCATGAGAACATGCGACGCATCTTCCAAGTGACAAACATTTAGGCCATAATAACACATTAGCGTTTGACTGGATGCATGTTCTTTTCCCTTTAGTTACTGAGCCTATTCATTTGCCATTGTATACAAGATTATACCGTTAGTTGCATTTTATCACTTCGCATTTAGCATTTAGCATCTTTTTCCAAGCTGTCCGTGACCAATCAGAACAGACATGCAAGCCATTTTGGTTCAGTTCAGAATGACTGCTGTAAATATTTCCGTGCCGATTAGTTCTGTGTTCGGGACATTGAGAAACGTTCAAAAAGTTGTTGAACTCCTGAATTATTTGCTCTCACATTCTGCATGTTTGTGTATGAGCCGAAAGGTTCAACTAACCAAATTCCACGTCATTTGTTACTGCGAGAAACGGTCTCATGTCTTTCATGTTTTTCTCCCTGTTGTTTTTTTTTTTCTCCAGCGTTTCTCTCCTCTTTCAGCCGTCTGTCTCAGAATGACGTGGGGGAGTGGGGAGAAACTCTTGCCCTGTCAGCTATGCTGTGATTGTCTACTGATTTCAAAGAGTGCGAGGGGTCAAAGGTTAAGTTGTCTCCAGTATATGTTATTGTGTCTGACACCAGGCTCCATGCTGGAAAAGCGAGCAAAAGAGAGGGACACTTCCATAGTCATCCAGATTTGGTGGATGTGAAAAACAAATGTAAAAAGACATAAAGGTGTGCTACATTAGATTTAATGTCCAAAGAATGGTTTAAACCAGCGATTCCCAATCCCAGGGGATCTTTAAACAGACTCCAGGGGGTAGTGGAAAGATTTTAACTGCTTTGACAAAAATTACAGCATTAAAATACAAATATAAGGGCAAAATAGAAATTAAAAATTCCTTTGATACAAAAATAATCTTGTTATTTAAAAAAATAATAAAAAATTTTCAGCTTAAACATTTAGTTAACTTTTAAGGAAAGAAAACTTGTGTGGATGGGAACACATGGTTTGGTTTCACACTTAAGACTGGCGCACCAGGAAAAAATTGCAAAACACATTTGGGTCTTTTTAAATTGTACAATACTTTACAGTTGTTACAATTGCAAGGACACATTTCTCAATCCTTGCGTCACTTTTTTAAAACTCTTCACACCATTTCACATTCAAATTGGGCTCAAATGGCTTGATTAGATTTTTTTGGTAAAACCACTTCATTCATGTCTCAAATCAAGTCATTCTTCCAGAACACCAGCCAAGTTATCACCCAACAAACACACACTCACAAAACACTAAAATGTCTTTACAAAACAAAAATGACACTCTCTGCTGTTTGTCATTCACTGCAGTATGTTACATTATGTAATGCAAAGTCATTCCTAAGTTTTCCTCTTTTGTATAGACAACAATGAATAGAAAGACTATCATTCTGTGCAGGTGTTCAGCTGCATCTAATTGTTTTGATAGTATTTAATGTTTTATATTCAGAATATACTTCAAAATGTTATTAATGTAGAAATGTAGCAAATTTCTGTCTCATTCAATTTTGTGTTATGTTAGGTTAGGTTCTGAACTTAAGTTTAACGTTATCATAAACGTGCAAATTGGTCTGTAGGTACACTCTGCTGATTTGTTTTAACCCAAATTTGGGACAAATATGGACAAACCTAAATGTTGGGTTAAAAATGTAATGTAAAAATGTATCCCAGTGGCTGGGTTTGTCCAAGTTTGGGTAAAAACAACCCAGCATTTTTTTAGAGTGTACATTGAGTGTAGGTTGTGTTAAGTGAGAAATGTATTCATGTAATATGAAAGATGTTGTCATTGAATGCATTTTGTGCCAAAGCGATGTTAAATAATCTCCAGTTTATCCCACATCAAGTGAAGTTACTAAACGTAGTTTCGGGAGGAAGTACGCCCATCTAATCTTCCAATTAATATCAAGATATAAAACCAGCAGCCTACCTCTTCCCGTTGTTAGTTCTTGCAGCATCCCTCCTCCTCCCCGGCTACTCCCTTTTGAACAATTTACCTGTTATAGGGGGGCAATCAGAGCTCGGGTAGAATATCCTCTCAGAGCCCCTCTATAGCAGACAGCACGCCAAATCTGTTTACCACTTTCACCAAGATTATATGGGCACACAAACTCATGAACTGGTGTTGTGATCACTGTTTGAAGAGTTTTGAAGAGGTGACCCTAGTTTTGAGCCTAATAAGTTTCCTCTTTTGGATGGCAATGTAATTGAAAGACTAACACCTGTGAAGGTGTTCAGTTGAATCAAATTGTTTTGATAGTATTTCAGAATATCAGATTCTGAATATATTTCAACATATTACTGTAGAAATGTTGCAAATTGCTTATTCATTTTTGTATTATGAATTTTTATATTGAACTTAAGTTTAACAATTTTGAAAAGAGTGGCCAGAAGGTTTGTGTCTGAGAAAACAATTCATGTCATTTGAAAGATGTGGTCATTGAATGCCCTTTGTCTCAAAGCAGTGAAAAGTGTTCATCGTGAAGAGTTTTGAAAAACTGACCTACTGACTATAAAACACTATACTAAACATGAAACTGCACTCAATCACACTCGTTAATACACAAGAGCAAAGAAAGAAAGAAAGAAAGTGAAAGAGCAAGAGAAAATAAAGAAGTGAAAAAGAAAGAGAAAAACAAAGAGAGTGAAAGGGCAAAAGAAAAAAACTGAAAGAACGAAAGAAAGTGAAAGAGCAAAATAAAGTGAGTGATCGAAAGAAAGAAAGAGCAAAAGAGAAAAAGTGAAAGAAAGCGTGAAAGAGAGTAAAAAGAAAGAGTAAAAGAAAAAGTGAAAGTGTAAACGAGAGTGAAAAAGCAAAAGAAGAGTGAAAGAAAAAAGTGAAAGTGAAAGAGCAAAAGAAAAATAGAAAGAAGAGTGAAAAAGAAAAAGTGAAAGATCAAAAAAGAGTGAAAGAAAAAAGTGAAAGAGCAAAAGAAAAAAGTGAAAGTGAAAGAGCAAAAGAGAGTGAAAGTGAAAGAGTGAAAGAGCAAAAGAAAAATAGAACGAAGGAAAGAGTGAAAAGAAAAAGTGAAAGAGTGAAAGAAAGAAAGTTAAAGAAAGAGTGAAAGGAAGAAAGAGTGAAAGCAAGTCTGAGATCGTGAGGTGTCTGCAGCAGACGGTGACCGTGCAGTGTTTGTGAGTGAATGAATCTGAACCGTCATGCTGACTCTCCAAACACAGCATTTCACACACGGTTTACTGTTCACAGGTGCACAATACTTCAAAAATGTTAAACATGATCCAGAAAAATAATGCAATTTGTTGTTTATTACCAAAAAAAAATGTAGGGCTACAAAAATGAAAGGGGAAAAAGAGAGAGCAAAAAAGATGGGAAAGATTAAGACAAACAATAAAGAAAAGAAAAAATCAATCATTTCACAACAATAAGCTGGAATGCAATTTATTTATTTTTTCTTATAAATAGTAAATAGTGCTGCATTTTACACATTCTCCATCAACAATTATATGCAGTCGAGAACCAAAAAAACATAAAAGTATAAAAAACAAACAAGGTAAAAAAGATTTGTTCCGATTCTTAAGACGTGAAGGCAGATGAACACTGTTACTCGCTTCTGCAGTGTACAAATATTATGAAACATTATGAAATGCTGCATCATCTGGAATCTTTTCTTGCATGAAAAACAATCAGAGCAGAGTTTAAGAACAGATGATCTCCAGCGAGTGAGAACGGACGAGTGTTTCTGAGGTATTGAGTGTGTATTGCACTTTCACTGGGTTTCTTCTGTGGCGTGTGTGTGCGTGTGTGTGTGTGTCTCTCTGAATGTTCAGAATAGCGTACTAGCATAATACTTATACTAATTCTGCAGTATGCACTATGTATATTATGTGCAATATGCACATTTTCTGCATGCAAATCTAACTAGATGACCTTCTACATTTGCCACTGCACTGTGAAATACGCAATCCCACAATGCAACGGTTCAACTCGACCTTCCTATTCCATTGTGACCAATGAACTTCTTGATTTATTTAATATGCAACAGGTTGCATACCATCATTGCATATGTTCTGTTTCTATACTGTAGTATACAGTATGCAATAAGTGATACGATAGTATTCCATTCTGAACATCTCTTCTGTCTCATACTCTAGTGTATCTTGTGTGCTCAGATGAACTGGTGGTAATAAAGGGGTCACACTTCTCCGTTTAGTCCGTCTATCTCTCGGACACGACTGAAATGCCATCGGACGCTTGAGTGCATTGCTTCTTTCTCACTTCGAAGAGCGTTGACTTGTGCTGAATGTGAACATGTTCTTGTGTATTTACTCATTTAGTGATGGATGAGAAACAAGGAAAGTTGGCACGCTTTTTCGAGCCCTTATTTCCTAAATATATCAACAAAAAATGTCTCAACCAAAGAGTCGTGTCACTAAAGTGCGTCCGTCAGTGGACAGCTGATATCAGAGTATGGCGCCACACTCTTCCCTGCCATTCCATGCTGTTTATAAGCACAGTCTCAGTTGAGTTATTTATTTGTCCTTTCCCTTTGTCCTCCGTGTGTCCCATGACTTGTCGCTCTTCGGGAAGGAGGCAGTAAGTGTCGTCAGAACGTGTGATGCAGTAGCCTGTGTGGATATACGGAGGGGCGGTTTCCTCCAGGTCTAAATTGTCAAACTAAGCCGTCCAGCACCCGCCTCGATCCTGGTCCTAAACCCAACCCAACCCTACCCACAATATCCCCCTCATAAAAACAACTCAGTCGCACTTTGGACCCGCGTGCGTTGGGGAGGACCACCATCACCCCTGGCTTCTCCACGACTCTCCTCGCTCTGAGACCCAGTGAGGAGCGGGAGTTTGAGGATGGATGGTCATTTTGGTCAAACATTCAAGAGGTGAAGGAGAGCTCAAGTGCAAGAGTTTATGGTCAGACCATCCATAGATCTCTTCATCTCCTTCCTGTCTGTCTTCATTCAGTCAAGGCTGGGTTTCAGATAATGAAAGGCACCTGAAAGAGACAGACAAACATTAAGCACAGGCTTTGTATCGTTAACCAAAACCACTTGAAATAAAATAAACATTAATTGTATATATATATATATATACACAGTATGTTTAAGATTATATAAGTTCATATATATATTTTAAAATGTATTTATACATTTGCATATTTATGTATGCACACACTATATATTTATACACACACACACACACACACACACACACACACACACAGTATGTTTAAGTTTATCTAAAACTTAAACTTATTTTATTTTAGCTATTTCAATTATTTTATATCTAATTTTCATTTAGTTTTAGTTGAAATAACTAAAACTACAAACTAAATAAAACTTAAAAACTATCTAGATAAATTAAAAAATAATAATTCTAAACATTACAAAACACAACAAAATTACTAAAACTTCAACTAAAATGAAAGCAGAAAATAATGCCCAAAACAATGATAGTATATCAATTACACCATGATAATACTGATTTAATGAAATTAAATGAAAAAAAAACTTGTGTAAAATATGTAAAACATGTTTTAAATATAGATTAAATATATATGTCAATTTCACACTTCATTTATACAACATGCTTCTACACTATTTTACATTAATTTGTTTCAAATGAGTAAATATATCTGAAAATAAAATAAATAAATCACATAATATTACTTAAAATCCTTTGCTAATTGTTTAGGGGACTAATTAAAATGTGTCCGTTATGTTTATATGTTGCAGTATTATATTTTTAGTACGTTTTTTTCTTTATTTAATATAATAATATACATTTTATAACACACAAAATGCCACAAAAAGGCCTGAAATTATATCATTTTATTTATTATTTACGTAGATTATTTTACATAAAGGTCTTGGAAGTTTACTGATGCCTCCTAGTGGGCTCCAGGACAATGACTGAGAACCACTGACATCAATATATGATTATATCAACATAGCTTTTGCCAATAGAAAGAAAAATACATTGAAATACGCAACACCAAAAGATCCAGCAAAACTCAGCACATGATTGAAAGAGCCAGTGCGTGCCAGTTTGGCTAAGAATACAGACAGACAGAGCGAAAAAGAGAGATTGAGGGGGTTGGGATGAAAAGAGAGCTGTCCTATATTCAGTTATGTATGGATCAGAGTCAATGATCAACAGCAACTACAGATCTGACCCGTCTGAAACACATGGTTCTAATATCTGCCTGCCACGGGCCATTCTACTCCTACACGAGACCCCCGCTAACTCCTCCACGGACCCCCAGCTCTGTGCTTACGGGGTGCGGACCCCAGCAAATTAATGATATCAAGATGCAGTCCTGGATTGGGCACTCGACATGCAGCCCTGGTGTGTAAGGCCCCCCCCCTCCGACTCTGTCAAACAAGTTCTGAGATGGCTGCTCCTCTCATTTCACTGTGTTTGAGTGGATCATGAACGATATCTTTGTTACCCAGAGCTCATTACATGGCTGGCTGACGGATGCCTGGAGCTGATGAGATATAGCTCATCTCACAGGGTCGTGAAAGGTTGAGGGTTAAGCATCATAAACCATGACCGCGCTAACCTGTGCGGCGGCCAGGCGGATTACAGCTAACTAATGTAAACTGATGATTACGTCTCAGATTAAAAGACGAAGACTCCACTGAAAATAATCTCAGTTGACGTTCAGATGATCGTGTTTCTCTACAGAATCAATGTTCTCTGGAAGAGCTGTAGCTAAGCACGATTACTCTAAAAAGTCGAGCTGTGGTGATGCGTACAAATCAAAAATATATAATTCGATAAAATTAAAAAAGGATCAATGTGACTAGAAGTTCGAAAATATTTGAAAAGACACATGAACCCGAAAAGAGATTAATTACAGTTGGCATGAAATGAAAATTCACCCCATTTTCATATTGTGAATTATTAGTCCATGCATATAATAAAAAAATGTGATCTTATAATTTTATAAAAAATGTCTTCCTGTCACTACTTCCAAAAACTAACAAAACCAAACCAAGCTAACCAAGAAAAAAAACTCTTCCCAAAATGTCATATACTAAGCAGAATAGTTTGCCTAATAGTATTTTGTTTCTTTGGTTAACGTTATGGAAATGTTGTGTAAATATTAGGAATATGGCGTTTTTTATTATAAATTATTTATCCGTGCACATCTTTTTGTTAAAATTCATGTGCCCTCAAAATCTTTAATCAAAATGACTTCTCCTCCCTCTTGCAGCGACATCTCTTTTCTTCTCTGATGACGTGTTTAATAGAGTGAGGGCGGGGCAACCTGTCACTCACATGAGATCGACCAATACCAAACCACAGTAATCCAACCATCCAATCAATTCCCAGATGAACAAATTAAAATCCCGCCCTGCAGAAGTTTTTCACTATAATATACGTCACAATAGCAAAGAAAAGACTTGCGTACCGCTGGCCGCCGTAAGCTAGTTATGTTAGTCTATAAAGTTAAATATGGATATTTTTCTTACACAAATGTGCCATTTTACTTCAGAAGGATTTTATTAACCCCCCCCCAGAGCCATGTGAAGCAGTTATATAATGGATAGATGCACTTTTATGGACTTCAAAAATGACATAACCATTCACTGCCATTATAAAGCTTTGAAGAGCCTTTTTTAATATAACTCATGTCATGTCAAATACACCTAGGATGACTTGAGTAAATCATGATCTAATTTTCATTTTTGGTGAACTATCCCTTTAATGGTACATGCATATGATGTTACGAGTATTTGTTAAAACTTTTCACAATGTTAGAAGAACATTGTTTGAATGTTTCCTAAACCTTAAAATAAATGTTCTTGCGTACTACAAATTAAATCCAAAATGGAACATTTTATGTTTTTAAATGTTTTAAAAAGTGCTGTCGAAACGATTAATCGTGATTAATTGCATCCAAAATAAAACTTTGTGTTTACATATGTGTGTGTACTGTTTATTATTATGTATATTTAAATGCACACACAAACATGTATACATGTATGAAATAGTGTATGTATTTATATATAGTTAATAATTATACACAGTACACACAAAAACTTTTATTTCGGATGTGATTGATCGCGATTTAGCGATTTGACAAATATTCTCTCGCTACAGTACAAACAAAGAGTGCTGGTATTCACCTTACTCTGCCCATACTGGCTGTACTGGTAAGATGCCACATGGTCCACGCTGTACCCGGGTGAACTGTAGCTGGAGGGGCAGTAGGACTGGGAGCTGGGCAGAGATGGCATGCTGGCCAGGCCTGGCAGAGCCTCCAGTCTCTGAGAGGAGTGGCAGCTGGCAGCCATGCCTGCACTGGGCTCCAAACCGCCCGTCAACGGAGAGAGGGCAAAATCACTCTGTGGCTGGTGGGGAACTCCACCCGGATTCAACAGCCCCATCACCTGAGAGAGAAAAAGAGAACATTATGTTGAGTTCCTTTTTTAACGAGCAAGTTGCTGAAAAGACTAGCCTGCACCAGTTTAAATTACGTCACGCCTACGGACCACGAGCTGAAGGTCTGATGCGTATGGCACACTTAACTGGAAACACTTTCAAAGTTGTCATATGATTGGTTGTATTCTACAGGACGTTCTTTAACGATCTGCCTGGAAACAAAGATGCCGTGACGCCAAACCCCCTCATGGAAGAAGAACCTCGACGTGTTTGCATCTGACAATGAGTGCGTATCAGGATCAACTAAATGCTGGATTTTCAAAAGTATGTGAAGTATGTAAAGTTTGCAGACTCTCAAAAAAAATCCAAGAGTTTTACACACCAGTATACTATTGTAGGAACATCAACGTTATTTTTTCACGCCCCTGCGGGACTGTCAGAAGGCCTCTGGGCAGTCCTTGGCCAATGAAAGCTGCTATGGAGTCCAGACCTTCTGCCGTCAGTCTGAGACTAGCTGACCAAATTTTGGTGAGCAAGTAAGTTCAGAAAACCACATTTAATCATCTATATGCCTACAAAATAGTTTTGTAAACCAGCTGTTTTTAATAAATGTTTAGTACTTTTTTGTTAGTAGTACAAGCATCACTATCACTGCTCATACTTTCAGTTTAAGTTTTGCACAAGCCCAAAAGCATACTAAGTAAACTTAAAGGGATAGTTCACCCAAAAATGAAAACATTTTCATAATTTACTCACCCTCATGTCTTTCCAAACCTGTATTTAAAGTTTCTTTCTTCTGTTAAACATAGAAGAAGATATTCTGAAGAATGTTGGTAAGCAAACAGTTGATAGGCTTCATTGACTTCCATAGTATGAAAAAATTAAAAAAATACTATGGCAGTCAATGGCTACCATCAACTGTTTGGTTAGCAAAATACTAAACAGATGACAGGTTTGGAACATCTTGAGGGTGAGTAAACAATGACAGAATTTTCACTTTTTGGGTGAACTATCCCTTTAATAGCATATAATTTGTCCCACATTTGTACTCAAATTGTTTGGTACCTCAAATCCTGCAGGTATGCTATTAATTTTCCAAGTGATCAGTTTTCAAATTTTCACGTGGCAGATGATAAAATGGGTGAAAAATCCCATAGACTTACATTGAAGCACCAAGCAACAACCTGGTGACCACTCACAGCACTCCTTCAGTTTTCAAAACCTCTTGCGAAGATGTATAACAATTTGTTCCATTTTTATCGCCTGGAATGACTTAAGTTTCCAGATCTATGAGAATTCTGCATCTTCACCAAATTAAACAACGAAAATTTGCTTTTCATTTGAGTTCTGTGATGTGGAATGAATTCAGCATACCAAACTAAACATAATGACAAGGGTAAAGTTTTTAATTCAATCCGTTATGAAAAAAAACACTCCTTTTTATCAAACACAAGAGTGTAACTCGCATCTGAAATGATTCGGTGACAGCGAGTGAAGATCTCTCCAGCTCTCACACAGCGCCTGTGGCCGCCCGTATCTAATTCACACCAGTGACAGACAGATGGAAGTGGGACGTGAGTGTGCCATCAGTGTCTGTGAGCTCTCGTACGCTCCTTGATGGGCCAAGTACATATCAGTTCCCTCCTTCTGCTAATCATTAATCAAAACCAGCACGGCCCAGAAAAAAAAATCTCCTGCACACCGACTGAACAACCGTCCAGAGTCCATGAGAGTCAAATTATTCCCCATCCTGCTGGACACATGGTTCCTTTTAAACAGTTACCCGGTGCAACCAAAGAGGAGGCGGAGTCTTACAAGAGGGGCTGTATTTCTTTGCCCGGTTAACATGTTCCTGAAAAAGTTGTGTGTTTGGCTAAAGAGCATAACCAGATGAAAAAACAAGAAGAGTAAGGAAACTTTAAAAATTATATTGTGATTTAATGTTCAAATTTTATGTGATGCACAGTGAATATGTGCGCCGCATGCTGTGGGAAGTTGAAGAGAAAATATTGCACATTAAATATGTGGGTGGGTTTGCTTAAATATTCTTTAGGGACAAATTTGTCCTCAGACGCGAGCTAAATCTTACAAAAATCTCCCTTTGGGGACATCTGGAAATGTCCTCAATTGAAAAAAAAAACAATTCATAAATCATTTTTTTATTTATTCAAAAATCTTGGTTGCAGTGATGCACTTACCAAGGTTAATATAGTTTACTAAAACAAAAAAAAAAAACATTTTGAAATAAAATAAATGTTAACTTGTTATATATATATCAACTAGATGCCAAGGTAAGTAATATTTCTCTTTTTCACTTAGTTTAATTTAAAAATAAAATTAATACAAACTATATATATATATATATATATATATATATATATATATATATATATATATACATGTATAGTCATTTTTAATATATATATATATATATATATTAAAAATGACAAAAAAACACAAAAAAATACTACAACTTTATCGTTAATTGAATATTAAATGACGATATAACATAAAACTAATTAAAATATAAAAACAATAAAAGTATCTCAGTGCTACTAAAATTGCATTATTAACATGATTTTAGCATGACAAAAATGCTTAATTTTTCTGTGAATTTAAATGCAGTTTTAAAATGTTTTAAGGACAACGCAATGCCTAAAAAGACTATAAAAACACGTACAAATAAAAAAATGCAAAAGTTTTAACAGAAGAGTGCTTTCATAAAATTTAAAAAAAAATTTTAAACATTAAAAAATTGGCTCCATTGATTTCCTTTGTAAGTGCCACGCTGTTTTATTTTATTTATTTTTTTATTCAAATAATGACGGACAATCTAAATTATTTTCTGTCGTAATGCTCTCTTAACTTGTTTTGAACCCAGTATATTAATTCAAAACAATAGGTGTCTATGGTCCTTAGCTAGAAAACCATGTGCGTTTGTGCGGTTAACACTTTTACAAGCTGTGTGAAGGGTCATGAAATTCCTCTTAGGGTTCATCTTCAACAGCTGTTCGGGAGAGAAACGGACTGAAAGCTCTAAGCGCTCGCAGATTTTCAGGTGCTTTCCCCACCTTGCAGATAACTCAAGGATCACACGAGCTGACAGCGTATATCATGTACAGCAGAGCATGTGTGAGTCACACGGTGATGTGTGATGCTTAACAAATGAAAAGCACATGGAGGTTAAACTCTCTCGTTCACCTCCCCATGGGGGGCCCGGGCCCCGGCTACATGTGAGGTGAAAGCGAAAATCTTCCTTCCATGTCGAGACCACAGACAGGAGTTGTTGACAAAAAGCTTCCTCATAAAACATTTTCCCAGCCAGTGTGATGCATGCACGCAGCTGTCCGGAGGAACCTGGGGGATAAAGCCTCCCACAATCGCAACGGCTCAAACAGCAAAAACACATCGATATAAAATCTCATTTTGATGGAATATTGTAGATTAAATACAAGTTAAGCGATTTGCATTACCATTTCTTTGTTGTTGTTTTTACAAACTGATGCAAACAGGCAACAAAACTCTTTTTTTTTTACTATGAACAACAAAGCCTTTCTTTATAAACATACTTTTTAATGCATTAATTATACCTTGTAATGCACCTTAATAATTGTATCCACATTATAATACTTCATTGAACATCTATTCATTGAACACATTTTTAGTTTTATGCATTAAAACACAGGTGAATCTGCAAATATTATAATGCATTATAACTTTGGATACAATTAGGAAAAGATATAATGCATTATAATGTACATTATATATACGTTTATAATGCATTATACATAAAGGCTTTAAGAAAAGTGTCTAAATGGACAGAAAAATTATGGTATATGGTTGAATTGGCTCATAAAACCATGTGAGACACCTGCACATATCGTATCATGATATGTTGTATATCAGTTCAAGTAATATTATCCAACAACAACAACAAAATGTACTATCATAATATGTACCATGGCAATCATTCAGTACCCTGGTATTTCTCAAAGTATCCCCATCTAATACATCGCTGTAGTATCATATTTTTGTAATTAATAGATAAATTAATATAAAATTCTAAATAATCACGGTTTCATTTGCTAATAAATTACAAACCAATCTGCAGGGACAACCCTCCTCAACACGCCCGAATCCCAAGCTTATTTCAGCATACATTAAACCACAGATAAATACATAATTCAAACAATTAGCCAACAAAGTGGCTCATTTGCATAAATTACACAGCACATTATGAAGGGTAAATTCTCCCATTCCAATCAATTAAGAGTCTGGAGGATCTCATAATTACAATCCCAGACGCTGAGAGTTCCAACATCGTCATGACGACGAGAATCCCTGCCCTTCAACAACAACACAACGGCACTGGCCGACCCTGTGCCAGGTTACAAACACACTCTCTCACACACACACACACACACACACACACACACACACACACACACACACACTAATGGCAATAACAGACTGAGTGTGAGTGTGAGTGTGAGAGTTACCTGACCTCTAAGTCATTCCTGACGGAGGAATGCTGCCTTAATGACTAGGAATTGGTTCTGATTACAAACCCTGCTGCTGGGGGCGCTGCAATTAGACACACTTCAATTAATACGTCATGTTAAATAACTTTGTGCAGTTCAATTACTGTACACGAGGCGATAGTCCAAATCCACGGAGAGGAGTCTTTATTTTATAAGGTTTATGCTTTTTAAAATCATGAAGTCAAGCATATTTAGAAAAATAAAGATTACACTTTAAAATAAGGTCCCATTTCTTGACGTTAGTTAAAGGGATAGTTCACCCAAAAATGAAAATTACTTAAAATGTACTTACCCACAAGCCAACCTTTTTTTGTAAAGTTTTAAATATGGTTATTTTTCTTAAACCCATCTCTTCGCTTCAGAAGGCTTTTATTAACCCCTAGAGCTGTGTGGAGCACTTTTATGATGGATGGATGCACTTTTATGGACTTCAAAACAAAAACAGCCATTCATTGCCATTATAAAGCTTGGAAGAGCCAGGACATTTTTATATAACTCTGACTGTATTTATCTGAAAGAAGAATGTCATATACACCTAAGGATGGCTTGAGGGTGAGTAAACAATGGGCTAATTTTCATTTTTGGGTGAACTATACTTTAAAGGAATTAACTCACTTAAAAAAAAAAGTCATGATTTGTTATCGCAACTTATTATCTTTCATCAAACCAACTTAGATAATTAATGTGGTTCAGATAACATAATTATTAATTAGTTTCTATTTATTAAACCAATGTCCTTCGTTGTATTAACTCAAAATTTTAAGGCAACCAGGTAACTTACTTTTTTACGTTAAACCAACAAAAAAATGTTTACAGTGTAACATTAACCAACAATGAGCAATACATTTGTTACAGTATTTATTCATTATATAAAAATACAACTGTTCATTATTATTGATAGTTCATGTTAGCTCAGGTCTATTAAATAATATTAAGAGCTACAGAAGCACTTTTGATTTTAAAAATGTAATAGTATGATTGAAATTAAGGAACATAAGCTTTAGAAGTATTTTTCATTGTTAGTTCAAGTTAACAAATAAAACCTTATTGCAAAGCGCTACAAAACTTTGCACAGAAATGTTAACATTCTGTCATTATTTTTACATGAAAGAATGTCATTCAAGTCTGAAACGACATGACGGTGAGTAAATAGTGACAGAATTTTTATTTTTGAGTGAACTGTCCCTTTAAACAAAAACGTTATTGTACCATATCATATCTGTTCAATAGCGATGTGTTTAGACTGCAGTGTTGCTTGTTTTCCATAAATTAATCCTGGCATTTTCAGGCTTTTGTCTCCTTTATGTGTGTGTGTTTTGAGAAAGAACTTCATTGTCAACACCATCTTCTGTTTCATAGCCCCAGGGCTGCTCTCTATCTCAATCACTTTAATTTTTCTTCTGCGTCCATTTCTTTCTCTCTCTATGTCCATCTCTTTCATTCCATTTATCTGTATCACGCAGCACTCAGAGGGGTTTGAGTTTGAGGACTACCCAGAATGCCGCTCCTGTCTAACTACCGGATGCTTTGAGGCAGTTAGGAGCTCATTTTCTGGTTGTTAGCACGTCATGCGCAGCAGGCGAGCCGACAGATAACAGCTGATGAGTGTGTAATCACAAATAATTGTCTTTCACTTCTCGTTTCCATCATCATCATCCTTTCGGTCATGTCCTACCCCTCCTCACACCTTCTTTCTCACATTCACTCATATTGCCAATCCGCTGGTTGGTGTTAAAAGAGACCTTCAGAAAACAACACCACAATAAACAACGATCTGAGCTTATATAGACTATTCAAAAGTTTGGGGTCAGTAAGATTTTTTCTTTAACGAAATCAATACTTTTATTCAGCAAGGATGCATTAAATCAATCCAAGTGAAGTGCTCGTATAGCCATTTATAATTTCAAATAAATGTTCCATTCATCAAAGAATCCTGGAAAAATGTATCACGGTTACCAAAGAAATATTAAGCAGCACAGCTGTTTTCAACACTGATAATAATAATAATAACAATTAATGCTTCTTAGACAGCACATTAGCATATTAGAATGATTTCTGACGGATCATGTGACACTAAATAAAATTCAGCTTTGCATCACAGGAATAAATTACATTTTAAAGCATACTAGAATAAAGAACAGTTATTTTAAATTGTAATAATATTTCACAATATTACTGTTTTTTGCTGTATTTTTAATTAAATAAATGCAACCTTGGTGAGTACTTCTTACCAAAAACCCCCGAAAAAGTTGACCCCAAACAGTATCTGTACTATAATAATGATTATTGACTTCTCATTGAATTCAACAGGCATATTTTGTGACTGTACCTTTAAGATTTCCTTGTATAACCCTGTATGATTGCCTAACCTCTTTGCATGTGAATTGAGTAACAACGTCCCAACTATAACACAGATTGTTTGGTAGAAACCTCTGGCAACAGGTCAATATATACAGCCATAAACTATATGTTCAAAACTGTATATTTTACATGAAATGATACTGACCTGTGATGGGAGGCTGTTGCTGATGCTGGGGTTCACTGGGTTTGCATGGCCTGGCGCGGCCACATAGCCATCCGAGTAACCAGAGAAGCCATGACGTCCAGAGGAGAGGCAGTAGGCCGAACTCCCCTCCTGGGCCCCCGGTCCGCTGCCAAGCCCAGTCTGGTGCACTGAGGTGGGGGGAAGAGGCTGAGGCCTGTGCACAGTGCTGGGCTGATCTGAAACTGATGAAAGAGAAAGAGAAAGAGAAAGAGAAAGAGAAAGAGAAAGAGAAAGAGAAAGAGAAAGAGAAAGAGAAAGAGAAAGAGAGAGAGAGAGAGATATCAATTAAAAAGGATTCTTTTTAAGTTATATACCATTTTATTAGTTGATATTTATAAAAACTAGGCTTTTTTGGATGATAATTGTTGTACATAAAGACATTTTCAAGGTCATTTCAGTTTTAAAAAGTGCTAGTTGGCAATTTTATTTTATTTATTTTATTTATTTCACCTAGGTGGGGAAAAAAAATCAGATACAGCTTCTTTGATAAACTTTGAGGTGCTATGCTAATACAAATCCCATCAAAATTCATATCTTTGAGCTTCCAATGAAATAAATAACTGTTTCGTAAGTGCCATAGGGCTACTATTTGACAATCTGCATGACTGTTTGAAAAAAAACACACTACCATTCAAAAGAATATATAATTTTTGAAATATTGTTACCATTTAAAATAACAGTTTTCTATTTGAATATATTTTAAAATGTAATTCATTCCTGTGGTGGCAAAACAGAATTTTCAGCATCATTACTCCAGTCTTCAGGGTCACATGATCCTCCAGAAATCATTCTAATATTTTGATTTGGTACTCAAGAAACATTTCTTATTATTTTAATTATATAATTTTGAAAAATGCTTAATATGTTGATTTTTTCAGGATTTTTTTCCTCAATTATTTGAAATTTGTAACACTGTAAATGTCTTTACTGTCACTATTGTTCAAGTTAATGCATCCTTGCTGAATAAATGTATTCATATATATATATATATATATATATAATTTTTTTTAAAATATAACTGACCCTGTTAGACCAGTAGTGTATTACTATGCTTTACAGTTCTCACCTTGTGAGATAGATGAGGGAGGGTAAGGGCTGTCCGCCAGCTGATAGGGCTGAAGACTTGACATCGCAGAAGGTGGGAAACCACCAGGTATCAGGTGATTAAACGCCATCAGCTGATTGGCTCCTGCCTGCTTCCTCCAGCGAGCTCTTCGATTACTGAACCAAACCTGCAGGACATGCTTATATTAAACATTCATACACTCTTCTTTTACACACAAACTGGTGCCAAATTTAAAACATGACACATTTCAGCATGGACTTCCTATAAACACCCCCCTTATTCAGGGATATGATATTCGACCATGTTATTCCTATAAGAATGTGTTTGTGTGTGTGATGTATCTGAGTTTACACAGGCACTCTTTGTGTGTTCAGTAGCTCGAAGCTTGTTTGGTCTGATTGCGATCGAAACATCTGTGCTCATTAAAAAGCGATGACATCATGTCACGGGTTCTAGTTTAATTGGGTTAGAAGGACTTAATAATAGATTTTATTAAAAGATTCTGTTTTGGGGTTTTCTGCCACAGAATACTAGGGTAAAAACAAGAGGTCAGACGTGGCACAAAGAAGCCTGTGTTTATGCGAGTGTGTCATGTGACTTCGGGGCAGGGGTGCAGGGCTAAATGCTGGTAAATTTAGTCTCCCAGTGTAAACCACATTAAAGTTATTTTAGCAGCAATGCAACTTATGAGAGGAGTCTTCACTGGCAAAAAAAGAGCCAAAGTTGATATGCTCAGATCATTAACAAAACTTCTACATGAAGTAAAGAGCATGAATGTACCTGTACTCGTGCCTCTGTGAGTTTAGCTCTCTGAGCGAGCTCTTCTCTGGTGTATATATCAGGGTAATGGGTGCGTTCGAAAGCTCTCTCCAGCTCCTCCAGCTGCTCGGCCGTAAACGTGGTCCGACTGCGCCGCTGTTTCCTCTTTAGTGGCAAACCCGGTTCTGAGTCCACATCTGAGCCCTCATCCGAGTGGCTTGCTACAAAGTAAACATTAAAACATGAGATGATTATTGAATAAAGAATAAAACCAGCACTCTGCAAGATTTTCATTTATTTCAGCAGAGGTCAAACTTTAAAATGAGAAGTCTGTGACTTGAATTTGGATCTGTTCCTTGCACAAAGCTATCACATGGCTTCAATAGAGTTGGAAAATAGTGCAAAAGTTTCTTTAACGATACATTTATGGTTTATGCTTTTCATAGCCCCAGTCCTTAATGAGTTTCATTATATAGAAAAGAGTGACCAGAATATTTGTATTCCACAAACAAAATAAAGTCACAGGTTTGGAATAAAATAAAATAAAATAAAAAATAAAATAAAATAAAATAAAATAAAATAAAATAAAATAAAATAAAATAAATAAAATAAAATAAAATAAAATAATAAAATAATAAAATAAAATAATAAAATAAAATAAAATAAAATAAAATAAAATAAAATAAATAAAATAAAAAAATGTTGGCATTTTCCATAAACATGGAGTAGATAATACATAACCTAAAATAAAAAGTAAGTAAATATATACATTTTTATAATAAATAAAAAAGTTCACTAGAAATAGTTTTTGAGTAGCAATACTCTAGAAATTATGTTGTAGTCCATTCACAAGGGATAACTAAAATATTTAGATGAAACACATTCTGCATACTGAATATGCAGACATACACATTTAATGTAAAAATGTACAAGATACAATAAGATTCACAGCCTGGCAATTCTATAAATCACCTCCAAAAGAATATCTGAAAATTTATAATTAAAATCTTTAAATGCATTTATCACTTTAATCTTTTTATTTTCATCCAGATAAATTGACCGCAATATTGTTGCAAGTTATTTTGTTTCCCCCTGCTTAAAATTGAAGGCCAGTATCTCTAACATTTACTCTCACCCAATGCACACGTCACACATCACTCGCTCACATGCAGGTATTATTTCGGGTGAAGTTGGACCGGGTGAGAGGTTCTTTCGTAGCTAATTCAGCAGAAGAGAATGTTAGTGTGAGTGGACTAAAGCTCAGGGAATCTGTACCCAGAGGAGGGGGGCCCTATCAAATGATTAGGCTCCTCAAACTAGCGTGACAGCCAGCTATTGTCCAGTAATACGCCTCGAAAGCCCCCGTCCAGAACTCGCCAACGCCACATCTGCTTCGTCTGACACTAGCCATCTCCTTTCTCTTGTTCGCTCTCTTCGATTTTCCCCCCCATATGTTTGAAAACACAAAACGTAAAAAGACGCCCAGACATCGCCAAGCGAAACCGCATCCGCAGTCCCTAAAATTAAAACGTCCATTAAACTTACTTTACAATAAGTTTCAGTTCAAATTTACCAAGTATAATATCCAAAAAAGTAAGGGATATACAAAAAGTAGGAATGCGGCAAGTGCCAGTCTCATGGATTTTCCTTTAGTAATCTATGTGAAAACTTATCTGAACTTCCCAAAAGATATGCAGGTGTATTTCTCCTGCGGTGGAAGAAAGCAAACAAGAGAAAGAGTGAAGACGAAAGAGAGGATTCAAGGTTTAATTAAAAGTGAAGAGTCACGCAAAGCCAAGCCTTCGGTCTCCACCCTGGAGCCACACAGGAAATGCTACTGCAACTCTCCGGCATCTCACAGGAACTGGGATGGAAAGAGAGACAGGGATGGCTGTCCTTTACCACTTTTCCATTTTCTAACACTAGAGAAAAGTCTCTTTTTTCATGCCATTTACCCCAAAAGTCTGGACTATTTTGAGTAGACAGCACATGGAATGAAGAGACAGTTTTTGAGGAAATGGTATCCATTATATCCTTCATACAGAAAGCCCTCAGAGAACTGACCCCGAATTAGAAAAGCACATAAAAACATGTTATTCTCCCAAAACTAACATCCAGAAATCAAACCATCAAATCAAGTTTGCAGGGGGCATGAGAAAAAAAAGAGCAGGAGAGATTCCAAATCATTTTATGATCTGGATACAAGCAAAACATCTCAGATTTCTGTTTCTTTTTCTTCGTCTTCCCATAATTTACTTTCTATCATTTCCGCCAAAAAAAAGTAAAGTAGTAAAAACTCAAAATAAAATAAAATAAAATAAGACTTCCCTTAATTCTCTTGAGTTTCTAATATTACTGCTGAAAAAAATCAAATGCTGCAAAAAATAAAGAAAAATTATATGTAAAAATGAATTAAACAAAAAGTAAATAAGTAAAGTACAATAAATAGAAAATAATAAATTGAGTAAGTCGGTCTTCACATAATTCCCTTGAATTTCTATCATTACTGTTGCAAAAAGTCAAATGCTACAGACTGTAATCTGTAAATTACACTGTTTCATTTGGCTCTTTCTCTCTCGTGCGCTCCCTCTCTCGCTCTCGCTCTCTCTCACTCCATCTCTTTTGGGGAGTTATTTGGCAGTCTTTTGTTGGCCTGTTTAGTGAGAATGGTGACTGAGCTCTTTGGAGTCTGATTTCCACGCTCCATCTGTAGGTTCCATGAGCTCGGTCCGGGCAGCATTGAGGCCCCTGTCACCTGCCTGGCAGGGGCGGGGAGGTGGGCACAATGAGGGCTGGACGCAGGGCAATGGGGGCTCCGCAGGGGAACAGCGGGGGGCCGCCCCCGAACCCTTCCTCCTCCGCGGCCAGGGGGTTACAGAGGTGGAGGTGGTGGGGGATGATGATGGGAAAGAGCGATATGGAAAGAGTTGGGGAAGAAGAGGGGGCAGATCGCTCAATGGCACCTGGGGGACTAGTTTAGTGACTAGAGAGGGGTGTGTGGGAATAGCGATTCTAGTTTAAGATGATAGTCAGCCCCGGTCTCATCCATCATGTCCATTTACAGCATTGACGTACGTTAAACAGGCACTTCTCCCAAATAATTTATCATTCCATGATTTTCCATCAGGATTTTTAACTTCACTGACAAGGCATTTGCCATAGATCGGATTAGAGATTCATTTAACGTCATAAACCAGATTCAGATACAGACAGAAATGGCTCCCATTAGTTCCTTTAGAAAAGAAACAGGATTTTAACTATTTGAAAATATCAACATTTAAAAAAAAATAAATAACTAAAAAATGCATAGAAAAATGCATAGGATTTTCCCAGAATAACCAAAAGCTTCCCATAGGGAGAGCAGCATATGTCAAAAGATCATTTTAGGGGCCATTTACGCGTAGTGTTTATTTACAACGTGACATCACCAACTACTGGCCAGGCATGAATAATACAGCGTTTGTAGTTGTTTTCCACAGATCTGAAAAAATGCAAAGGAAAACCATTTCTCGTTGACAACATCGCTGTCCTGTAAACGTACCCTCAGCCTGGAATTGTGTGAAAACACTTGTTAAACTGCTCAAAATGCCACCGAAAAGTTTTGAATTCTAAATATATCAGGGGTCTTATGACTTGAAAACATCTCGTCCTGCTAAATGGAGACACTGACAGACTCACCAAAAGATTCAGTCACTGTCCATCAGAATTTCAGCAGGACAGGAAACTCATACTGTGTCCACTTCCCACAGCATACCTGTCCCAATACACCACCGACAGCTCAGCCCATCTATCTTCTCGCCCTCATGCTCATCTACTCTGCATCTCTTTGACTTTTGACAGAGGTTTTGTCTTTCATCTGCAAAATTTCCATTAAAGCAGACAACTGAAAGTCTAGCTACAAGGAGTGATCTGATGAGAAAAGGAATAAGACTGAGGAGGCAAGGCAGGTAACTTGTGGACCACTTCACTGGCATTATGCTAAGAGTAAAGACATTATCCAACCAAATTAAATTATGAAAAAACTAGAGGAGTACTAGGGGAGAAACATTTGCTTTGACAAACTAAATCATGCAATGTGTCATAAAATCTGAAATTACTGTCATGAATTGGTTTGAATTCTTCTGGTATGATTAAAAAATAAAGTGTAACTGGAAGGACAATCTGCACCTAGAAGTGGACATGATCTGGATATGGAGGAATTTTACTATAAATATGTCTAAAATTATATTTTATATATAGGTAATTAACACAAATTACATTGGGTTTTATTGTATTCATTAAAATAAATGATTTGTATTACTAATTACTTTCAAAATAAAATTCTGTTGTGAATGCATTGAACTTTCAATGTCAGATTTTTACACCTCTAGACATAAACTTTAATATGTCTTAAATCACAAAAAGCATAGTATGGCCTGCTTAAACTTCACAGTAGTTATGGATAATCATTGCTTAAATATCCCATTAGCTTAGAGGACATGTGGTAGTTTTGGAGCTTCTTACCACATTAAGAGTCATCAGTAGGTCTATTGTTATTTAGTGAGCGTTAATTCATGATACCAGCGCATGGTGCCTCTCCCTCACACATCAGATTTATATTCCTCTCACACACAGGACAAACCCCACAAACCTGCAGCCTGCCAGCTACACACAGCATTTATCAGTGCACTCGAGAAAAGAGAGCGAGAGAGAGAGAGAGAAATGAGTGCTCTTCTGAATGAACTCCGTAGCATTTGGATGGACGTTAAAGTGGATGTGGTGAATTCCAGGCATAATCACAGCGAAACAAGAGAAGCCTGCAAAACAGAAGCCAAAATGACGCAAAGCAAATGCAGCTTTGTGCAAAACTCGAAGAGAGTTTTGTTGACTTTAAAATGATGGATTTGAAAACCCAGAGGAAAACTATTGCTCAAAGCTTGGTAATTTCATAGCTCAACAGAGTCGAGTTCTCAGCAATGTTTCATTTAAAGGGACACACCACCCAAAAATGAAAGTTCTGTCACCCTCACCCTCATGTCATCGACCTTGTGGAACACAAAAGAAGATATTTTGAAGAATCTTGGGAACCAAAAACCATTGGAACACATTGACTTCCATTGCATGGACTTTTATGTTCCACAGAAGAAAGAAAGTCATACATGTTTAAAACAACATGAGGTGGACTATTGCTTTTATCATCGCTTACTCACCCTCAGGTTGTTCCAAACCTGTATTTCTTCCTTGAAGATTTTTAAAGAATGCTGGTATTAAACAGTTGATGCTAGCCATTGACTTCCATAGTAGGAAAAAAAATACTGGAAGTCAACTGACTACCAACATTCTTTAAAACATCATCTTTTGTGTCCAACAGAAGAAAGAAACTAATACAGATTTGGAACAACATGAGGGTGAGTAAATGATGACAAAATGTTCATTTTTGAGTGAACTATACTTGTAATTGTTCAACTTTGTCACAGATGCTTCTCCAAATGTTTCTATAAATAAGAACAATAACTCGAAGAACATGGAACAATAGGCTTGGAAGAATTTGATGAGAAACATTTGAGTTCTTTTAACCTGGTATCAAATCTGAGCACAGTTTGAGACATTTTGGGGGTCTTATCTGCATCATGTGAGGTCACTGCAGTTTTTTCCTCAGAAGAAACAGAATCCACTTGCTGAAGAAACTGAGATTTGAAAAAGATCTCCTTTGTGATTTTTCTACAGGAAAGTCAGGTTGGTAACTCTAATACAACACGCACTTTGACACGCAAACAAAGCCGCAAAAACAAAGAGAGATAAAGTGAAAGTAAACACAGGGATGTTGGAGCGAGAGCACCAGAGTCCACAGACGACCATCTGGGCAGTTTATAGCTCCTGGTAGGGGAGAGTCTTCTCCTCTTCAGGGGCTGTTAAATGGTTGGGTAATTGAGCTCGTGACATGTGTTCCCCAAACAAAACAAAAGAGAGAAGAGACAAATGAAGCATTTATTTGCAGCGTGGAGGAGTGCTGGCCCTTTCAGCCCGCGCCCCAGCCAGCCACTGGTGAGTGAATTAAGGAGTATATAGAATCCCAGCAGATGTAGGGAGAAGAATGGTTAACGGAACGATCACGACTCCATCTGGGGTTGGCATTTTGTTAAGAGGGAGGAGCAGGGAGTCACTCAACTCGCTAAAGAGCCACGACCTCAGCAGCTGCCCCGAGAGAAACCGAGCGAAAGAGACAGAGAGGTAGACGGAGAAAGAGAGACAAAGAGGAAGAGAGCGCATTTGAAAGATTATTTTTAACCTTGCAGGTGGACTAAAACATGACTGGACACTTTTGGACAGTAACATCCTCGAATATGACTAACTGTTAACTGTGCTTATTGTTATCATGGTCCTGAAAAATACTATGGTATCAGGGGTGGAGCTTGCCTAGTGCCTATGGGTGCAAAAGATCCAAAAGTTACGAAACCTACATTAAAATGGCCTGGAATTGCTCATATCATATATTGACTTATTATATAATGATATAGGTAATATATATCAATATTGTTCATTTTATTTTAATGTTGAAATAAGTCTCTTATGCTCATGGCTGCATTAATTTGATCAACAACAAAAAAAACTGAAGTAAAAACTAAAATATTACTACAATTTAAAAGAACTGTTTTCTACTTGATTATATTTTAAAATGCAATTTATTCCTGTGAGGCAAAGATGAATTTTCAGCATCATTACTCCAGTCTTCAGTGTCACATGATCCTTCAGAAATCATTCTAATATCCTGATTTACTGCTCAATACACTATCTTATTATTATCAATGTTGAAAACAGTTGTGCTGCTTAATTTTTTTGTGAAAAATGTTATATATATAAAATAAATGTAATAAATACATCAAATGTAACTAATGTAATAAATAAATACACCAAATATATAATCAAACACATCGAATGATGGTTAGCCAGTGATTTTTTAAACCGTTGTTCTGTGTATTAAAAAGAAATAGATCCATTTTTGGAGATGGACACAAGGAACATAAAGGAGGGATGCTGAGGCATTATGGTTTCCCAGCATGCTTTGCTCATTATGATGTCAGAACAGGACAGAGGTGCCTGTTGCAGCATGGAATCGCTCCCAACAACGGGACAAAGCCAAAACGCAGCACCCACGCAGTGCTTGCACCGCAGGAGCACACACCACATGCTCCTAAATATATGCACGCTCATTACATTGACATCACGTTATATTTATGCATGCTTTTGTACCAAACATGCACATATTGAGTAAGCCATTAATGGGACAGGTATAGGTCACATGCTAAGCTGACCAAATGACACTAAATATCCTATGATAACTGCAGATAAAATCCAAACGTTGGGCAAAATATAGACCTCACGTCTCATCATACAAAACAAATTATCTTTGATATTCACTCTAAAACGTATTACATCGCATTATTTATTTATTTTAAGGATATTTAGATATTTTTTAAATAAATATACATACATATATATATATATATATATATATATATATATATATATATATATATATATACACACACACACTGTTTAAGAACTGAATTTGTTACATTGTTTCTGATTGATATATTTTAATTTTCTGTGGAAAAAGATGCTAAATAGCACATCCAAAACACAGTATAATGCAACCATTTAATGCAAATCAGTTCTCCTTTGTGTTCTTTAGTTTCACAGCGTTTATTGGCCATCATAGAGAGTCTGTTACCTGTCACACTGAACAAACACATTATTTTAACCCGCACTTCCAACAGAGAGGGAGTTTGCACAGCCACTGACCCAGGACTCCCCCTTGACCCTGCCCAGCCACATCTCACCCTCTCTGGGGTACAAATAAGAGACTGACAGTCCTATGCAATGCCCTGTGGCCCTAATTCAAATACACTCAAATATTTGGTTTCAGCAGGAACTTGGTAACCACACTAAGTAGGTAAAACGTCTTGTGTTTCTTAAAACTAATATGCACCACGTTCTTAAAAAAGGTTATAATTAGAACCAAAAAGGGTTGTGCAGCCTAATGCAAAAAGGAACATATTTAAAATATGAAATCGATGCAACATCAAATTTTTTTAACCAACAAGATCCCACTGAGTGAATTTAACCTAATGCTTGAAATGAATACGGGTATTTGTTTAATCTAAGGCACTTTGAAGAAACATTGAAGAACCTTCATTTTTAGAGTTCAAAGGCTATGATGCAACATAAATGATGAATTATGAAACATGAAGTTCAAAAACCTAAGCGTGTAATGCATAAGAAACACTTAGTAAAGCATATTTCAGACATGGTATTGTAAAATGACAGTGTTTCCCTGCAAATTTACTCAATAAACTCACTTTTTAAAATGATGTAAACAGGCGAAGACAACAGTTGGAACACGTTTGAAGCTCAAATTGACAGTGTTCTGTAAATTCTCCAAAACCAAATGAATTCTGTCTGAAACAAATCAGAAATTGCACGTTTGAGTTGGAAATGATGATTTCTGCTCGTCTAAGTTACATTTAGTAGAGAAAGTGAGCTAACAATGGTCCACTGTAGAAGCTGGAAGTCATAAGGCTTCCAGAACAACGAGAGAACTCGGCTCATTCAAGCTTTCAGCCATCTCAACATGATTCTGCCGTCGATTCTTACAGATTCCCAGTCTCTCTGTGTTTTTATGTCCCTCTCTCTCTCTCCCTCTCTCTCCCTCTCTCACCAGCATCATTTGGCAGTTAAGAGGTGAATTTCCTCAAGTTAAGTGATTGACAACGGCGTCTAGCTCTTCTCAATTAACTGCCTCATTGTGAGTCTTTATGGCAAGGCCCCTGAAACCCTCGACCTCTCCTTTCCCCTCCTTTTCATCGCTCCTTTGCCAGAGTTTCACTCACTCAAACACTTGCAAGAAAACAGAGAGCTCTATTCGGCGAGGAGCCCCTATTCTCATTGACCTTCTATTGCTCACTTTTTCTTTTGGACACTTCAAACCGTCTTTGAGAAGAGTGGAGTGGAAGAGGAGTCCATCAGTCGCTAGGGGCTGGTCCGGGTTTGACCCCGCACCCCCACTTCAAAGATGCTTCGCATTCATTAATTGTTCTTTGAATTAATATTTGAGGATCACAATGCTGGTGCCAGCGTATAAAGCGGACCTAATGAAGCATACAGGCCGCATTCACTTGGAGATAAGCTTGGTGCGACCGCGTGTTTGCGTGCCACTTTGAAATCAAATGGAATGACATCATGTGGAAATGATGCACGGTCTAGGTCGTTTCTGAGGACGCCACGAAAACGTGCGCATATGACAACGACGGCCCTTTGTCAAAAGACATTTAATCTTTATTGCCGCCTAAAATGTCGTTTGATGTTCGGATAACTTCATGCGATCCGTAACCTCGATAAACTCAGAGAGAGAAGGGCGAAGATTGTTAGGTTTCGAGGAACTGCTGAATAAAAGGCAGATGATTGCTCATCTCCATTCCCGCAGGGCCCCGGAATCATGACTGAGGAACATTCCAGCAGAGAGAGAAGAAGAACCCTTGTTTATTGATCGAAGGGGCAGATCTCAAAAGAATGTATAAAATAAGACCCCCACGAGCCAGATATGGCTATGGTTGCCCATCTGTGGTCCAATTTTGGAAAAATACATCTGGCTTTAAAGCCAAGAGTACAATTGCTGTTGTGAAAAAAAAAAAATAGTTCCAAAAATATCTGTTTATTATTGTGTGACACAGCTGTCTGTTTTTGCTGCTCTCTCTCCTCGCTCTCCCCCCTTTTCTATTGAGCAAGTATCTAGTCAGCAAAGCAGGCAAAAGCCCTATTTTATTTACACAAACAAAGTCCTCCTTGCTTTCTCAGACAAAGGCAGCTGAATCTTTCATGTGTTGTCATTGCTTGATTCTCTCTGTCCTCCTGGCTATTGGCCTGCTGGGAGACAATGAGCCCAGGAGAAAAGCAGCAGATTGTTGGAATGCAGCTCAATGAAACTAATTATTACATGTTGACTGCGTTCACCATGGCACGTCTGAAAGCACTAAGCTCATTCAATTGGCCTCCACGGGACTCCCTTTCAAAAAAACTTGATCCCTTTGACTGTTTGTATTTCTGAGTTTTCTTTTTCGCCTGCCGTGAATGAGAATCTGTGAGAGAGGGGCCGTGGCTCTTTGATGACTTTAGTTACTTTTAATTAGCTAAATGAGGCTCGAGGATTGTCAGTTTTCCCAAAGTTAATGGTATAGGGAAAAGGAGGGGATGTGCTCAGGCAAACACAGCATTGTTGGAGAAGTTTTATCGATTCACTTATGACGCCAGGCACTAGAACCATCCTTTGACGTTTAAAGAAATAAATATATATATATTTGTAAAGTTTTCAGTTTCCGTTTCATGAACTGAAGTCGTTATAATATTTTCAACCTAAATGAGAGAGGAGCCAAGACTAATCCAATAATTGTAGGGGATGAAAGCCAACTGATGAAAAATATGATTTTATATTTAAATAAATAAATTTAAAAAAATAGAATGATTTTGGAAGGATCATGTGACCAAATATATATATAACCAAACCGATAAGTTATTTTAAAATTGTAGTAATATCTCTATTTTTACTGTTTTTTTGTTGTTGTTGTTGTTGTTTTGTTTTGTTTTGTTGGGTTTTTTTGGGGTATCAGATGAATGCAGCCATGGTGAGTAGCTACTTATTTCAACATTAAAAAAGTGTAAAACATTTTTTTAAATATTAATAAATAAATAAAATTCGAATTATTACAGGAAAAAAAAATAGAAATGTTTGCTCTGCACCTCCTTATCAAACAACGTTCTAAAAACATATTTTGAAGTGTATGCTCAATCCCGTAGTAAGCAATGGTTCTCTACTCTGCCTTTTCCCAGACAAATAAATCTGAAGGGGCCTTTGCTTTGATCTCAAGCCTTTAAGGGGCCCAACAATAGGTTTTGAAGGAGCAGGGGCCCAGAGCCAACACACCCCTCTTACCCGACAACTATAGACTCAGCAAACACGTACTTAATCAATATTTGGCTAGAGAACACCCTCTTGATTCTGAAAACACCCTTTTGAGATTTTAACTGAGTACCGAATAGGAAAAAACAACAACTCCCACAAGCAGGGAGGAGAGAGTGAAATACAGCCAGCGCAGAATCAGCCCACTGCAAACAAACGGACGAGAGTGAATGGAGAGAGGAGAAGTTTACAGTGTGTCAATGGAGATCAGGACTCATTGAGTTTTATGATGTAGACACATCTACATGTGAATAAAAGCCAGAGGTGATTGATCCTTCTAGGAAAACAAAAACATTAACGGGGCTTTGAGAAGGCTGTTTTCCTTTCTCCTTTACTCTTGCGCTTCCTTTCTTTCATTCACTGTTTTGTTCTTTCTTTCTTTTTTTTTCAATGCAGATATAGACATCTAACTAACTTTGTTGCAAGTCCAGATTTAAACGCATGCAAATACAAGCTTCTAATGCTTTAGCCCTAAAAAGTTTTGTGCAAAATACATTGCTAAAAAAAAAATTAAGTTGTAACAAGATATTTTGACCTATCACAATACATTTCTGGCAGGTAAATCACAAATAATTTCAGTGTGCTTCGGTTAAGTGTAATAAAACATGGAGAAACAAGTCTGCAAATAGCAAAACACAATCCAGCTGGAATGCATGTTGGGAGCACACAACAAACCCTTGACAAATCAGAAAAATTGTGATTCATAAACACTCCATATGCCTGATAACACTTTTTGTTTTTGTTTTTGCAGAAGTTTGTTTAACCAGAATAAGTCATTGAAACAATAAAGCAGGACAAATGAACAGTGCATGTTGTTTAACACATTTCAAAGTTTTAAAACAGCAAATAAGACGTAGGCTAGTTAGCCTATCAAATGAAGCAATATACAATCTAGAGACAATGGAGCTGAACTAAACCAACTTTGAGTTTACTTCGCTCTAGTTTTTCTTAACACAGTAAGGTTTTTGCAGTGCACGGGCAATGTTGTGCGTTTCAAAAGTTCATATCAATCATCCATCTCTAAACAACAACAACATATCGACAGTCGTTTGTTAAACTAATTACCAACTGATCTGTATTCGTGATGGCGGTGCTGGAAAAGAGAGAAGGAAAAGGCCAGGGAGGAATGAATGCGCGCCCCGGGCGGAGAGGAAGGGGGCGGGTTTTTGTCCAGAGATGAAAGTGGGGAAGAATAAAGGGTTCGATTTAATCTACTAGAAAAGGTTTTCATTGCAATGACTGAGTATAATGTGCGCCAATTGTAGCGCGGCCCATGACGCGGGGTGATCCGGCTAGCGCGCACAGAGCTCAGAGTTTCTCTCTCCCCACTTGACATCTAGAACAAACTCCACTGCGTAAGAATTTCAGGCCTGTGGGGGTTAGAAAAACGCGCTGCCTGTATCAATTTCCAAGTTAATACATACAATTTCTTCTTCAGCTGGGGAAATGGGTTTTGCCTCGAGGATATGGCCTGTGTGAATGTTAAAGATTTTCATGATATCTTGACACGTTGTTTTGACATTTGAGTGTCGCTAATTAAATTTCCATGAAAAAATGCTGTTTTATTCACTAATTGGGGCTATCTAACGAATTACTATCTGTGCGAACTTTTCAGCGTTTTTCGCGGCGTTATCATGTCGCAACACGTTAGCAATGTTAGCGGTGTCCACCGTCAGTAGTGCATTTTATACAAGCGATTGTACAAAAACGTTTAATGATATCTGTGATGTTTGAGAGTCCCTAATTAAAGTTCCATGAAAACAAATGTTATTTAATTCGCTATTAGACCTAGCTATCTAAAGAATCAGCTTAGGCTAGCCTATACTATCTGCGAATATTTCAGCGATTTTCGCGGCATTATCATGTCAGCCGTGTTAACCGTCAGTAAAGAATTTTAAACGATCAAAATTTTAAGCACAAACATATATTTTTATGATAGGCCTTACCTGTGATGTGTACATTTTTAACTAAATGGTCTGAGATAGGCTATGCTTCTTCTGATTTGTGGATATATCCGGATCCTAAGCACAAGAACGGCGAAAAAGCCTACTTCATCATGTGAACTCGTAATCTTGCTTTTATGGTTACTGAAAAAAACTGTTAAACAGCAAAAACAATCAATTTCACTCATCAACCTATAGGCATTTTAACATAGTTGGGAGGTTCATAATTATGGGGTCATTTCAAACTCCCATTAGCCTACCTATTTACTTGTTTTATATAACATATTTTTTTAATTAAAAAATATATAAATACATATATATAGCCTATAAAAATAACTATTTTACTTGAAACAGAATCGAACAAGGAATTCCATAGGCTAAATCCAAATAGCTTATTTAAACGTTAAACATTTTAATGCTCTCGATCTGAAAATGCACATGATGATCAACAAGTGTTCATTTTAAATGCTTAAACATGAAAACATTCCAAAATTAAGCATAACCTCCAAATGTTGTTGACGTCGTTTTGGGGTGAAAGAGAAAATTCCAAGACATGATCTAGCTAAAAATGGACACATTATTCAGGCCTCGAAGTCTATAAAACACTTCTGAGTCGTGACTACGGTCATTCGTGAATAATTCATCTCTCATTGCCCGTCCATAATGTCCTCTCTGCACCTTTTGTTGGACCGTTTTTTCTTCCTTTCTTTCCAAATTTTGAAAAGCTTGGAGTCTTTTGTCAGGACCAAGCTACTGCTAGGCCGAGCTTTGTCCTGGGGAAACTGAAGCGTGAGTCTCATGGACTCTTTCGCTTTTGTTTCCCAAGTTCATCCTCAAGTGTCCGATTGTGCACCGCAGGAGCGTCTTTTAGTGAACGCTATTCTTGGACAAATGTTTGATTTACTGATTCGGCCAGTTTCACTCCAGGAACGTCTCGTTTTAGGAGGTTAATCTCCGATGCTCCTCAATTCAGTTTCAATGAGTTTAAGGAAAGACAACAAAAAAACCCGCTAAAAAATATTCTGAAGGCAATGGCCATTTTTCCCATCAATCTATTGAGTATTTGGTGCCAAAAGATTAAAAGAGAATCATTAAAAGCGATATTCAATCGGAGGGTGGGGGTGGGGGTAAAAAAAGCCTATTTAAAATGTAAATGTTTTAAAATATTCACGCACTTACAAATAGACCTGCTTTTTATCAATAAAAATAGCCTAATACTAATAATCTGCATGATTGTTTTTATTATTATTATTACATTTATTATTATTATTATTATTATTATTATTAGGAAGAAGAGGAACACAAATGCTTTCTATCGGTTATAAAAGTAAATCCATGTGCTCATCTCAAATCCGCAAGGAAAAAACAATAAAACTCATCAGAACTTACATCTGTCGCCGAGAATTCCGTCGATGCTGTGTTTGGCTCGTCTTTCGTTTTCCTCTATCTCCCTTTTTTCCACTTCATCATCATCCTCATCTTCATCCCCGTTTCCACCAAATTTACAGCGCAGCATGCGGCTGATGGAACTCACTGCGGAGAGGGGAAAAGCGCCATGAAATCACACCGCAGAATTGCACTTGTTGAATGTTTCAACGCTTGAAAATGCGCTGCCATAAAATGTAAATGCTCAACACGATGCATTTCATATATAGTTGTATAAGGATGTTTTAAAGTCACAAGCCATCTGTGTTGTTTTATTTTTTTTCTATTTCAAGCAACAGGTGTGGTAAGCAATACCTTAAAAACATGAAGTAAACTGCAGAGATTGACTGATGAAGTTCAGTACCTGAGGGCACGTTATTTCGGTCGCAGATTCCATCTTTCAGAAGTTTATCCCGAATCTCCCAGCTGAACATCCCTGGATTCTCTCTCTTGTATTCTTCGATTTTCTTTTCCACATCGGGAGTTGTGCTCTGCTTTTATTACAAATGTAACACGATCGTTTATTCAATGTAGCCTATATAGATTTCTAATACATTTGTAAAATATATAGCAACGATTGTATAGCAACGAGCAATGCTTTTAGTTTTGAGAAGTTCATAACAGAATATTATGTTTATTTCATCGCCCGGCACTCATTAAACGATTTGGGAAATATATTGTGTTTTGTAAAACAACAGTAAATTGTAGGCCTACTTAATTTTTTTTTTTTGTTTTACAGACTCATGAAATAACTTCTTATTCTCTAATTCTTTAAGAAAGCTTGCAAATGCCCAAACACAAATGAACGGATCTGAAGAATATATTTGGCTAATTAGAACCATACAAAATAGTTTTATTTATTTATTTGCTGAACCTATACATAGGTGAGAACCAATAAATGCATTAGCCTTTATTGTGTACACTGTAAAGCAATGAGCACAACAACGAAAAAATAGCACATATTTGTTAGTTCAGAACTCTTAATTTCCAAAACTCCATGCACAGTTAAATGTGAAACTGATGTGAACTGTCTAATAAAGTCAATACAGCCCTATAGCTACATTATGGCCTACCTTGGGTTTACTGCCACCAATAGCACCGGGCCGAATGGATCCGGTCTCCTGGTACCTGCATAAAATTTTGGACACGCATCCGTGCGAGACGCGCAGCTGTCGGGAAATGACGCACGGTCGTATCCCGTGATGGGCCATCTCTACTATCTTGTGGCGGATGTGATTGGGCAGAGGGCGTCCGTTTATGAAGACTCCGCCGAGCTGGTTCACGCGGCCCTGACCTAACGGCGTGGAGACTGCAGTAAGAGGAGGAAAAGTCAGTGACTGACACTGTATAGGATTTCCTTGGGACAAAAAAAATTGAAAATATAATCAGCACGACAACGGTAGGCTATGTTCTTTCCTATTATACAAATACTTAGCCAACATATAACAACAACAATGAAACTATAACTAATTGTCTATCAATAACAAATGATAATTATTTATAAATACGACTAGCTACGAATACATAAATAAAAAGTGTCGGCCGTTTGGCCAAAAAAGACAATTAATGACAATAATTTGCAAATATGTTACTTGTTTATATATAGCCAATATATAAGTAGGTCTATTTAAAAGTATATAGAAGCAGTAAAGTTTTATATAGTTAATATTTTATATAGGCTAAACAATACATTATTTTACAGTGATTGTTACATATGTTGCGTGTAGTAATAACGGTAAATTATGCATAATTATATGCAACTAAACCAAACCAACCCCTAAACTTAACCCTATTGTAAGTACATGTAGTTACTTAATATTACTCAGAACTTAAATGTGTAATTACAGTCTAACAAAGACCTTAAAATAAAGTGTAACCCAAAGTGTTTATATAACATAATATTAAATATATTTCATTACACTAGTCTAGGCCTACACTAAATAAACTAAATGTAATTCACTGTACAAAGTGTTCACCGTTATGTTGTTTGTTCTTTGTTCTGTTTCAGCTTGAACACCACAAATAAATTAAACCCGAGTTTTCAATGTAAGTGAGTTTCAATTTTTACAATGTCACTTTTGCCTATAATGTCACTTTTCTTTCTCCAATCAGAATACTGAAGTGCATCAGATGGTTATTATCAAGACTTTGTGAATGCATCTAAGCTCGGGCTGTGTAGTAACATCTTACCCTCCAAGGAATAGCCTCCTCTCGGGTAGTTTTGGGGTGGCGTGGGGCGCATCATCCTGGAAATGCCCCCCGCTAATGCGGTCATATCTCCTCTGCACGAAAGAAACGGGTGCACGAGCACTTGATAGAAGAAGTGAAGTTATCCAAAGAAGAAGCACTGGTCGGCAAGTGTCAGTGGACTGTTGAAGTAACAAGTCTTCAGTTGATGAAAACGAAAAGTCAACTTCAAAAGTCAAAGCGTCGCTGCCAATCCTCTGTAGTTAATCACGGATATCCAGGTTTTCTCAAAGCGGTTTGGAGGATAAAACTCTCAGAGCTCTCAGAGCTTCAGTTCCGTTGTTGTTGACACACTTGTTGTTGTGGATTGAAACGGTGATCTGTGGCGAAACATTTTATCAGTTGTCGAGTTGTTGGCTCCTTCTGCCCATCGAGCACTGTGATTGGTCAAGGAGGGAGGGTCCAAAGACCTGGGAAAGCCTTCTGATTGGTCCAAATCTCGAAACTTTCTTGTGCCATGACCTCGGGAGTTCAAGGGGATGTGACACTGATAACACCCTCAGACATAAACTGTGATGCTGAGAGCAATCTGGAAGATAATACTGGCGTTTTCTTAAAATAATTTAATTTCAATAACATTTCAGTTTCTTTAATGCTGTGGTTTGGAGCCACTCGAGCGTTCCGGGAAGTCCTCCAAACAAACGTAGAAAATTTGGATGTTTTCCTTATCAAAATGACCGTTAATAGAGGCTCCAAGACATGAAATGGAAGTGTCAGATAAGGGAGACATCCAAAATGTGCTGGGCGAGTTGGGAAGCTTTCAATAACAAAGTTGGGAAACACAAAGTTGGGATTTGCTCCAGTATGCGTTCTTCTGCCTCAACCGTTTTTATCTATTGGTATTGCAGAGATAAAAACTCTTCAAACCCCACATTTTAAGTAAAAACCCAAAAGCTGCACAGAGGTATTTATTGTATGCGTGTGGACAGTAGAGTCTCTCCAGAATGAAAGGAGCGGCTTGCGGGGGTCTCAGCAGGGTATGACGCCGAGAGTGCCGTAAAAGCTGTCTGTGGAGACGAATACAATTGTGAAGAAGCGTTATTTATAACGCAGAGACATTCAATATAGCCATCCACCCCACTCATTCTCTTGCATTACTCCGCATTTCTCTCTCAGGCGCACTCAACTCTCTCCATCTCACGTGTTCCTCCTCTGTTCCCCGCAGTCACTTAAGTTCCTTTTCTTTGCAGGAGCTCATTGAGAACCTCACGTCAGTCAAACGGCCCCCGTTCATTCAGAGAGAGCTGTTCAATCGAACAGAAAAAAAAAACAGAAGAACCCACCCGAGTTAAATATAGCCTAATGAAAAAATACTGAAGTTCTGTTGCTAAAAAAGAGGGTACATAAACAAAAAAAAACATATTAATCTGACACAATCTCGCAGTCTTGTCCGATTTCCATCAGACTAATGTGACAAATACGCTGGCTGTCATCTCAAGAGTTATCAACTCAGAGACGTCGACAGTTCAATCAGGGGGTAAAGTGCCCCTCTGGTCCTCTGGGATGTGGGCATTATCGCATTGCTTTGCTCAGATGAGCATGCTTCGCGGCGGCGACGGATAAGCGCATGTTATTGCCGTCCACGGTCCCAGGTGCTCCATAAACGGATTAGCGCAGCGGCGTGGAGAGCGGAGCCCGCGCGGCGCGCCACAGGCCAGGCTGCCCTCAGAACAAGAGGAGCGCCACAGACGCCCATCCTGACTTTAATTGACATCTGACCGTTTCTGCCGGATTGGCCTGAGGGATAAAACATCAAAAGTGAAGTGAAATTATTGCAATTAATATCGGAAATGGCCCATCTATCTATCTATCTATCTATCTATCTATCTATCTATCTATCTATCTATCTATCTATCTATCTATCTATCTATCTATCTATCTATCTATCTATCTATCTATCTATCTATCTATCTATCTATCTATCTATCATCACCCCATCAAATACATTCAAAAACCCCATAAAATCCATTAAACACTTATAATTTTTACCCTGCATATTAATATTATTAATATTTAATAGTATTAATATTATATTTAAGTTAAAGTTTTTTACTGGGGGAGAAGTAAAAAAGTTTTTTTTTTTTTGTCGTTGATTTAGACAGTCAGTAGCTATGTGCCAAAACAAAAAACTAAAATGACAGGCGTCGCTGTTTTTATAATAATAATAATAATAATAATAATAATAATAATAATAATAATAATAGATAAAGAACACTTAGATAAGAGACCATGGAGAAAAGGACGCTCATTCACGCAGTAATAACATTTATCCAATTTTTAAAGTAATTAAACACACTCAAATGTAATAAATGAAAATTGACGTTGTGTTAGTTGAGCCTATACCAGTGGTCTGGAATTTGCCCCATGCAGGGAAAAACATCTATAGCGAAAAAGTCGCAGTATTTATTTAATAAAGGCTATTAAATGCATGCACTAATATAAAAGTGAAAATGTAAAGATACTATCTGAAGAAAATATAGAAAGTATAATATATAGAAAATTCTCCTAAAATAACTCGTTGGTGTATGCAGTCAGGTCTGTTCAAAGTTAATTAAATAATATTCATGACATAAAGCAGTTCATTTAAGAGTCACCATATAAAGCACATTTTTGGTATCCTAACAAAGTAATTTAATTAATATTTTGTATGCTTTGCGTAGGTTGCGATGGTATCAGCGTGTGCAGCAAAATATGTTTGTGGCTGTTTTTCAAATTTAAGCAAATCAAAGCGTTTACTTTTATGAAACTTCCTTAAGTTCTCGTGTGCGTATCGATAGACAACTTTTGGCTCAACTGTTTACTAATTGCTTCTTTGTATTTTGGCCTGTGTGTGTGTGTGTGTGTGTGTGTGTGTGTGTGTGTGTGTGTGTGTGTGTGGCAAACACTTGCATTATTTAATTTACCCCCGTATTATTTAGTCCATAACAAACTTTATTTTAATTAATTCTTTGCATTGCATATCTCAGAAAAGCCTGCTACGAACAAATGTTTAGGGCGAGCATGAGCTATTTTCCCTGCTCACAGTGCAATAAACACTATAATAATGTTTTCAGATTGAAGAATGTCTATTGCACACAACAGGCTCGCAGTAACTCGATATGGTCATAAAGTGAGTGGGGATATATGCGGAATGAGGAGAGACTCAGTTTGATTATCTTTAAAGGGATACTGGATATCCGTGTCAAATCAATTTTGGAGTGAAAAATCCAAGTCAGAAATTTTCTACATGGGTGGAAGAAAAGACATCATAAATAAAGAGGCAAACGCCACACTGGAGAAATGTAAGCGCCCCTGGTTTAGTTTAGACTCTAAAACCAAATAACCCCTGGATGTGTTTCATGGAACTCTGACAAAAAATAAAAAATAAAAATAAAATGCCATTATGATTAAACTCAAGAACAATGTTTCAACTCTGAGGAGAGACTGCAAAACCAAGTGATAGACTGAAACAGAAGCGAACTGACTGGAGATATGGTTTGATGTACACACTCAGCAGTAGGTCATTTTTGTTCATAATTTATAACTTTCATAATTTATAACTCTCTCGTTTTCAGACTTCAGATGTAATATGCTCCTTTGCTCTAATCTGAATAGGGGTTGCTTTTCAAAGTAAACACGAATATATTTGTAAATTCTTCTGAATTATAAAAAAAAATCAACCAACTAAAATCTAAGTTTATTTATGGACGTGTTTAATGTAAAATCAAAGTGTTTCAAATTAAAGTACAGTAAGTTCATTACACTTTGTTTTTTAAACAATATTGAACCTATAATATAGGCTAAATAGATTGAATGGATAAAAGAAAATAGCTAAACATTTTTACATGATAACCACAAGAATGCATAAAATACCCAGCTACAGTAACAGCATGCTAATCTAAACCTTTTATTCCTATAGCCTATAATTAATACACGTGCAGTTTGTACGAACTCATGTCACCCACAGATGCAATGCAAAAAAAAAAAAACTAAGACGTGATCAAAACCGTGCGCCTATAGCCTACCCAAACTATAGACTTTATTTTCATAAGTACATTTTGATCTAAAATCATGTTTATTAAACGTGTCATCTACACGTTCTGCGTCTTCAAAAGCTATGGGCTTGGCAGGCTTCAGAACAAATCTAATATTTTTGTGTACCAAATATAATTTCATTTATTTGTATATGTTCTGCGAGGACTTCAGATGAAACTAACTCTGAATCAACATGCACCTACATGCTACATTTTCTATAGTCATGTTATGTATAGATTGCTTCAATGAGCTCATAGTTTCTGCCTTAAATTTAATACACTGGTAGCGTTCTGCGTGATTTGTGTACCTTTCTGAAATACATAACTTGGACAGTCAAATTTGAGACTAAATTGTAATAGAGGCATGCATTTTCTGTAAAGCTCTCTCTGAAAAGCGCTATAGAAATACATGTGGATATGAATTAACAAACCCAGTCTATGTATGTAACTTTTCTAGAGCATCCCACTGTCGATGCTTAAGTAAATATTTACCGCTAGAGCTGCTGTTGGGAAACACATCGCTCTTACAGTAAAGTGACAAACTACTCTATAATACTTCTCTTCACAATGGACCCTTGCTGTTGTGATGACTTTATTTACTCCCCTGCTCATTAGAATAACTATAAAGGGATGGTTGTTAGCAGTTTCCTTCTCATGTTAAATGCGTTTGCTCTGGCAGGGTTCAGCTCACAACACTAACAAAAATTACCAACAATTTTGAGACGATATACCGGTTTGATTAGTTATTTATTCACTCATTTAGCCTATTATTTTTATAGAGGTCAAATGAACACCGATGCCTGAATATGTTCATTCATTAAAATAGCTATATTAAAAATATAGGTGGCTTGCTGTTTGTAGGCCTATCGATTTCTCACAGTTGAAAAATGCCAACCATCTCACCTTTACCCCTTATCAGAGTTTGCTAATGAGTTTAACAGTCTCGACTAATGTCACATTGAGCCACTGTAAACCGTGAAGTGTTTGATGGCACTAATTAAATGGTGGTAATGAATGTAAGTAGCACTCAAGGCAATATAGTAGCACTGGGAATCAAAGGAAATTAAGAATTTTGCATGACACAGGGTAAATAAAGTGACCCTGTAAGAGTCAGAGGGCCTTTGGAAATGAAGCGTTTGTTGTGAGGGCCGCGGGGCACAGTAATGTCTTTACATGATGGCAGGGGGACAGGGAGTTTATTGCCCCCGCGGTGAACCTTGGCCCCGGGGCCAGTGCTTCGGCATTATCGCTCTCAGGTGATCACGGCAACCAGTAGCGCTCATCTCAACAGGTGGTAAGCATGAGAGATATGAAGATTCAAGCGCTCTGAAAGACTCGTTGCATGTAATATACTGGTGTCCACCGGAGGGCGCTTCAAACTAACAAGAAACACTCTAAGCACTAAAAATAAAGGTTATGTATTGGCATTGATGGTCCGATGAATAACCTTTAGCATCCATGGAACCTTTTCCTTTCACAAAAGGTTCTCTATAGTGAAAAAAATGGTTCTTTATGTTATTACATTCCTCTTTACACTAAGAAAACAAATGTTATTTTAAGAACTATTCACTGAAAGGTACTTTGGGGAACCAAAAATGGTCCTTGCCTGCCTTTGGAACATTTATTTTTAAGAGTGTACAGTGGCAAAATATATAAATGTTTTGGCAGTAAGCAAGCAATTATACCAGTGGCATTATGCTCACCAAGGCTGACTTTGTTTGATCAGAAATACAGTTAAATAGTCATTTAAAAATATTTTTTTTCCTCTGTGAATTTTCTTTTAAAATGTAATTTATTCCTGTGATGCAAAGCTGTATTTTCAGCATCATTACTTCAGTCTTCAGTGTCACATGATCCTTCTGAAATCATTCTAATATGTGACCCTGGGCCACAAAACCATGTCATAAGGGTAAATGGTTTTATATTTATATTTTATAAATCAAATAAATAAGTTTTCCATTGATGCATTGTTTGTTAGGATAGGACAATATTTGGCTCGAGATACACCTATTTGAAAATCTGGAATCTGAGGGTGCAAAACCATTTAAATGTTGAGAAAATCGCCGTTAGCGTTGTCCAAATGAAGTCCTTAGCAACGCATATTATACTACTACTACTACTACTACTACTACTAATAATAATAATAATAATAACAAACAATAATACATGTTTTATATATTTACGGAAAATGTCCAAAATATTTTCATGGAACATGATCTTTACTTAATATCCTAATGATTGTTGTCACCTTCATGCATACACTGTAAAAATTGCCAGGAATTTACAGGATTAAAAAAGTATTATTTTACAATAAATTACTGTAGTCAGAAAAGTACAGTTAAATGAATGCATGCTGTGTAATTTTCTTATTTATTACTGTTAATCAACAGCAAAATGATGCTGATACCACAGTAATTTACAGTTTTTACTCTTGAATTCACATGATAAAGTTTTTAACCGCTGCAAGAAATTATATTGTTTAGTACTGTAATTTTTTTTGTCATAATGGTAATTAGTGTTCCATTTGCTTAGGATCTTGGACGCTGTATATTCATATTCAGATTTCTGATCTATAGCCAAGTCAGAAGTGTGACAAATGAATACATTTATAAAACAATGACAAACTAGATTATAAAATAAACAAATTGGCTGATTGTAAGTTAGTCAAACTAAACTATTATTTCAGCATATTTTGATCTTATTTTAAAATCATAATTTTTGTAGATGGATATTTCCCAACATAAAGCAGCTGCTGAGATTTATCTTTGAAAGGTGTGACATAATCCTACCGATTTGTTTTCTTCTTCCATCACCTGAATAAGAGTCATCCAATACTTGACATACAAAACACAACCACGGTGACACTCAACAAATAATAATAATAAAAAAGATAAATTCTGAATATTACAAATTAAACAAACAACACAACGTGCTAAAAGTGAACCAAAAATAACAGCACAGATAAAACCTAGGAGAATCAAGAAACTCCACAGCATAATCTATTCATGTCGCACTGCATGCTGGGTACCTTAGTACATATGCGCTGTAGAAATACAGTATGATATTGTTTGTTTACAGTCATTTTTTGAGAGCTGGATACAAGAGAAGTCCTACTGTGGAATTACTGTGAAAGTCACGCAATTATTAATCTGGAATATACTGTCATTTCACACTAAAATGTTTAACAGTATATATAATTTATTATTTAAAAGTTTTTATTTAAAATATAATTCACCCAAAAATGAAAATGCGGTCATCATTTACTCACCCTCAAGTTGTTCCAAACCTGTGGACCTCATTGACTTCCACAGTATTTTCTTTTCATACTATGGAAGTCAATATGGTCTATGAACTGTCAGTAGAATCAGCAGAAGAAAGACATTCACACAGGTTTAGAGCAAATTGAGATGATCAATGATGAGAGAATTTTCATTTTTGAGTGAACTATCCCTTTAAAGATGTGCACCGAAAATGTGCACTGTTGTACAGGTGATCTACGGAGATCTGTATGTATGCATTATTTATTGGAATTACAATATTTAGACAACTATGTAAAGGTAAGCGTTAGTGTTTTGGTATTTTTATGTCTCTCAGACTGTGAGTGGAGATAATTAGCGACCTGTGTGGGATTTCAGCACCTCTGCTGTCGGACAGCTCCAGCGCTCTCAACACGGGAGATTCACACCTCCTGACTGCCACCCCGCCCTCACGTGACCGATGAGACCGCTCAGATTTCCCTGCCATCCGTTCACTTAATCAGAATATAGTGTTGAGACCAAGCCACGTATTCCGCTCATTACGTACTGTACTGAATTTAAAGAAAACATAGGCATACTTAAAAGAAATGATGATATGCAATGATATGGTTTAACACACCAGGATCTTACGCTGTCAACAAACACGAAACCAGTTTTCAAGAACAATTTTCGTGAACAATACAGACAAAGTCAGCATCGCCACCTTGAGGTATAAAAAAGTAATAACAAGTCCTATGTTACCGCTTCTCAGATGGCAATGTGGAGGGTCCTAGATCTTAATACTAATAGAATAAACTGTGTGTGTGTGTGTGTGTGTGTGTGTGTGTGTGTGTGTGTGTGTGTGTGTGTGTGTGTGTGTGTGTGTGTGTGTGTGTGTGTGTGTGTGTGTGTGTGTGTGTGTGTGTGTGTGTGTGTGTGTGTGTGTGTGTGTGTGTGTGGACTGGTAATCCCTACGTTATGGGGACAAAATGTCCCCACAAATATGGCAATATCCCAAATCCTTGTGGGGACATTTTTTGGTCCCCATGAGGAAAACATCTTATAAATCACAATAAGTGATGTTTTTTGAAAATGTAAAACTGCAGAATGTTTCCTGTGATGGGTAGGTTTAGGGGCAGGGGCAGTGTAGGGGGATAGAAAATACGGTTTGTACAGTATAAAATGCATTACGCCTATGGAATGTCCCCACAAAACATGGAAACACAACGTGTGTGTGTGTGTGTGCATGTGTGTTTCTCCAGTGCCACAGCTCCCACCACGCGCTGCGCATAGGGTACCAAGTGCTGAGGGGGGAACCACAAAAAAATTCTCTCAGCAAACCCCACAAAGATGGTGAACCAGATGTGTGTGTGGCCTGGGAAACCCTACATTAGGGGGACAAAATGTCCCCACAAGACAGCAATAATCTTTGTCTTTGTGGATACATTATTTGGTCACATTAAGGAAAACAGATTTTAAATCATATAAGTGATGTGTTTTGAAAAAGTAAAAATTTAAAAAGTTTTCTGTAATGGGTAGGCTTAGGGGTATGGTTTAGTTTAAGAGGATAGAATATACAGTTTGTACAGTATAAAATCATTATGTCTAAATGGAAAGTCCTCATGAAACATGAAAACACAACATGTGTGTGTGTTACAGGGTAACTGGCCAATAAAGATGCTAAGTCTTTACTTAATTCCCAAATGACAAAAAAAAGAACAAAAAAAAAGACTCATCTGTCTAAATACATTTGTCTTTTCAAAACCAAAACATTCCAGGCAACATTCCCCTCAGTAAACACAAATGCATCAGTTTTGTGTCTTAATGTCTGGATCATATTAGATTCTCAATCTCTGTGTCCTGTGTTTTACCCCTAAAGTGCTCCAATACAAAGGCACAGAAAGGTGTTGTTTGGGATGATTTGTTTTATAGAGCGCCCCAGGCTGAGATGATCTCTCACTGCAAACATCTCACACACCCCCAGTGCTGGTCTTTAAACATATAGAACATATCACAGTTAATTGTAAACATACTGAAGCTGCTGTGCCATTCAACTTCATATGCCAGAGGTTAACATCTTCAGCTTCAACTGATACAGAACAAAATATGCATAGCCAGTTTTTGTTGTTCCACCAGTAATCATCAAATTTGACAAGCAAAAACAGAAGTTGATCTCTGCAGTCAACCAGTTTCTCTCTCTTTCACACACACACGCACGCATGCACGCACGCACGCACACAGATTGTGTTTTCATGCATTGTGGGGACTTTTCATAGGCGTACTGGAGTTGTACATTCTATCCACCTAAACTGCCCCTGCCCCTAAATCTACCCATCACAGGAAACATTCTGCATCTTCAAAAAAAACATAATTTAGTAAGTTTATGAATCCATTTACATTGTAGGTGATCTCAGGTTTATATAACATTGTTGGGTCCCCACAATGTAATATAAACAGGTACACACACACACACACACACACAAACTCCATTAAGAAGCGCTTGCTCTGAGGTCCTCGCGAGGTCAATGGGAGGGGGCCATTCCTGTCAACATCACAAGTTGTTGTGTGCTTTTCAAATGTCTAATGGATTATATTGATTTAAGCTCAAATTTTGCATGGGGATATACAGCACTTTGACGTGAAATCCGTTTTCAGTAATGATGCATGCAAGTAATTTCCCCATCAGCCATTAGCATATATGATAGCGAAAATAATTGCAAAATTACAAAAACAGTTTTTGTACTGTACCCCTCCAAATGTACAGAAAATGTTTAAGCAAGTAGCCACTTAGCGGAAGCTTTTCTTCCAAGTAGATCAGCACTATATAGACACAATCCGCATGGAGCAACCTGGGGTTAAGTGTCTTGCTCAAGGGTACAGTGCTGATGGACCGTGACCAGCAACCATCCCGCTACAAGTCAATGTACTACAATTTTCAATGAAGATATTTAGTAAAACCAGGCGATTTTCTCAATATTTAGATTTTTTTGCACACTCAGGTCCAGATTTTTAAATAGGTGTATCTCAGCCCAAATATTGTCCTTTCCTAACAAACCATACATAGGCTAAATGGAAAGCTTATTTATTCAGCTTTCAGATGAGCTTTCAGAATATGTAATATCCTTATGACTGGTTTTGTGGTCCAGGGTCACAAATAAGATCATACCAATTCACAAAAATTAGCCTCAAACAAAACAAAAAATAGGTACAAAGTACCCCAAGGCCACTCTCTTGCAAGGTTTAGCTCCAACGCTGAAAATAAAACACTCACCTGCCTGTAACTTTAGTAATCCTGAAGACTTTGATTAGCTTCCGGTGTGTTTGATTAGGGTTGGAGCTAAACTCTGCAAGAGAGTGGCCCTCCAGGATCAACGTTCCCCACCCCTGCTCTACACCATCAGTTTTCTATTTTATTTTTCAATGGAATACTGCAGTATTTATTATGATTTGAGTGCAGTATTTAAATGATGTATCTATGCACCATTCAATTTTAAAAATCTTGTATTATACTAGAATTCTGGGTACGATTTTTATGTCGCTGGTCAAATTGTCCCTAATTTGAGTCAATACACTACAATACAAATCACCAAAAACAATAAAACACTATGAAAAAAAAATCTAATCATGTAAAAACAGTAAACCTTTAATAGTAATACTTCTCACTTTTTTAACCATTTGTATATGAAAATTATAAATAGTATTGTAACTTTTTTTAAATAATTTTAGATGTTTTATTTTTTGTGTGCTTTCCTCATGCATTCAGTTGAACTGATAAAAATGTATGCCTTCAATGCAGTGTACATTTCTTTGGATAAAAGAGTCTGCCAATAAATGTAAATTTAAATACCCTCAGAAGGCAGGTGAGAAACTGGCATTAAAAAACACAATTTATTTTTTTATTTAAAATCTGCGGTTGACCATGATCGTGGGTCAAATTGACCAGCGAACATCAAAACAACACCCCAGAGTGTTAAACTTTGAAGGCATGTTCATGACCCTAAATGAAAAATGTTCACAAAATTTGAAAAAATTCAAAGTTAACCATTATTTCCAAGAACTTCAAACTGACCCGCAATATAAATTCATGTGCCCTCATAATCTTGAATCAAAATGACTTTCCGTCCCTCTTGAAGCGACATCTCTTCTCTGATGATGCGTTTACTGGCACAAGGGCAGGACAACCTGTCACTCACATGAGATCGACCAATAGCAAACCACAACAATCCAGTCATTTCCTGATGGACAAAATATGCATGATTTAGCAAAAATCATACAAATTTGTATGAGCGAGGTCGTACAAATTTATATGAATAAGCTACCTCATAAAATGCAGGAATTGCTGTGAGATCGGGTTGCCTATTGATGGATTAATCGATTGGGTTATACCATGGTATTTTCAAAGGAACAATGGTACATGGCCAAAAAAAAAAAAGGCATATTTGTTGATTTATTTGTTAACCGGTAGACATGGCGCTAGCAACACCAAGATCATGGGTTTTATTCTGACGGAAGGTACATACTGATATAATGAACCTATCCATTTTATCAATATGTTCAATCAAACCCATCACTATGGTATTGATACCAGTTGAACAAATAAATGCAAGCGTTTCACAGTTTCACTGTAAGTGTCTGTCAAAGGCATAAATAAATGTCCTGTCCATGCATGCATATACAAACAGAGTCAAAAAGACCATAAAAGAAAAGCTGTTTATAGGCCAGCAGAGATCACTGAATCAAGCAAACGTAACAGGCTATTCTTCATGTATGTGCTAAACTAAACTATAAAACCCTTGGTAATGCCTCTGAATCTTTTACAAAAGCTAACAATCAACAATCCAGGCTTCAAAAGACATTGTCCCATGTCGTCCGATTGAGTTTAATCAAACAAAGTGTGCGTGGACTTTCAGACAAGGTCATCTACATACGCCAGCACAAGCCATATCTGTTTTGGGATCATGTCGGTTGACCACAGCGTCCGCTCTCTCCTGGACTGCCCTCTTTTTGTGTTAATAGCCTGCCTGCCGCGGCCCTGAAAGAGCCGCCGGAACAAAGCAGGTATTTGTTTCAAGGGAGTGTTGTTTTAGGAAGAGACTTAGCGGTCTCGAGTTAAAGTCGCCCCCTTTCGAGGTCATGCAAAATCCTCCTCTCCTCAGCTCGGCCCGGCCATGAATACAGCCACTTCAGTGCCCTCGGAACAAAAGGGCAGGAAGAATGCAGGCGACTAGGAGAGCGGTGAACCCAATGGGAGGGATGGACAACATGCTGGCTCAGACTGGGAGGAGGGAGTCTGTTTCAGCCAGTCTGCCAGGCTTAGAGTTAAAGATTACCTTTGAAATTTGCACCCCTCCTCTCTCTCTTACACTCCTTCTCTCTCGACATCGCTCAGACCTGCGGGCAGGCATGGAGAGCAGTTAGATGAGTCCCGGAGAAGATCCTCTTTGATGACAGAGAAGGATCTTTTTGTTCTCTAATCCTTCTCTGGTCTTAAACATTTTAAGCCCAACTGGACCTCAAAGAGAGGCTGTGCTGAAGCGGAGTCTCAATGGAGGCATTCTTCCCCACCCGCGCTTGTCCCGAACGCAGAGGAATCTGCCCTTGCACGTTTCTAACCGCTTGTTCAGTTACAAAGTTCAGAGCTCCTCACAAGCTGGACGTCAATATACGCTTGACTTTCACTGCAGGTTAACCTCGAACAATAAGAAACAAGTTATAAGGCAAGGCACCACAGGTGAATAGTGTCATGTTTTTAACTAATAGATATCAGCATACTTTATCTGTTGATTAAACACAGTACAGTAAGACAATTGTTTTGTTTTATAATTTTTCCCTATATATGTTTAAATATGCACATGTACAGAGCCCCTAAAGGGACAAAAATATGAGATCAAAGAGACCAAATGGTTTTGCGAGCAAACGCAAAGTTTAACAGGCAAATGCAAAGGTTTAGCGAATAAACGCAAAGTTTCTCAGGCAAACGCAAAGGTTTTGTGAGCGAACACAAAGTTTCTCAGGCAAACACAGTGTTTCTTGGGGGAGCGCAAAGGTTTTGCGAGCAAACGCAAAGTTTCTTGGGGAACACAAAGGTTTTGCACACGAACAAGAGTTTTGCGAGTGAACGCAAAGTTTCTTCATGGGGGAACGCACGGGTTTTGAGAGCAAATGCAAAGTTTCTCGGGGAAGCGCATACGTTTGCGTTTTGCGATCAAAAGTGAACCCAGAGTTTCTTGGCGAAAGCAAAGGTTTTGCGAATAAATGCAAAAGCATTGCCAAATCATTTTCCTCCCATAATATATAATGTCCTTTTAGGGGCTCTATACTAATGAGTTTAATTTTACTGACATAGAGTTAAAGGTTTTTTACACAGGGGACTTTGGATTTTTGGATATCACTTTTAATCACATAAATTATTAATTATTAATTAAAATATTATATTTAATATGGTTTACCTCATCATAAATGTATGACCCTATTATTTTGTCAAGCAGTGATTGTTTTGGCTATGATTTTAAGGAATGGTGGACAATAAAATATCACATACCGACACATTGTAAAGCATGAATCAAGTCTAGAATATAGAATTGAACTAATAAGTAACATCCTAGCAACCTCTCAGAACACCCTAGCCTTAGCAACCACACACAACACAAGTTTTGCACATATAGGCTCTTAAATGTTCTTCAAAAATGTATAAATCTATCAATTTGCATAATCTGATCAACACTAATAAATCAAATTCTCACTAGGATAAGTATGTGATTGATGTTGTGGACAAGCTGACAGGCTATGTGAAGTGAATTCCAACCCGATCTCACGGCAATTCGTACTTATTTTACGAGGTGGCTAATTAAATGCCAATTTATGCGACCTCACTAAATGCAATTCGTGCGATTTTTACTAAATCGTACATATTTGACGAGTTGGCAAATTCGTATGAATTGCGTCGTGCGAATGACCTACGTCAACCCCGCCCCTAAACCTACCCATCACTGGTGTTTAGGCAAATTGAAAATAGCCACCTCGTAAAATATGTACGAATTGGTCGTGAGATAGCGTTGGTGAATTCATGTTCACAAGTATGGTTCCTTTACTATCAATTTAAAAAATAAATAAACTATAGTTTTGTGAAGAAATGGACAGGTCCTTCTAAAAAAATGTGCATATTGTGATAAAAGTTCATTATTTTCCATAATGTAATGATAAAAATGTAACTTTCATATTTTAGATTCATTGCACACCAACTGAAATATTTCAGGTCTTTTATTGTTTTAATACTGATGATTTTGGCATACAGCTCATGAAAATCTCAAAAAATTAGCATATTTCATCCGACCAATAAAAGAAAAGTGTTTTTAATACAAAAAAAGTCAATCTTCAAATAATTATGTTCAGTTACGCACTCAATACTTGGTCGGGAATCCTTTTGCAGAAATAACTGCTTCAATGCGGCGTGGCATGGAGGCCATCAGCCTGTGGCACTGGTGAGGTGTTATGGAGGCCCAGGATGCTTCGATAGCGCCTTAAGCTCATCCAGAGTGTTGGGTCTTGCGTCTCTCAGCTTTCTCTTCACAATATCCCACAGATTCTCTATGGGGTTCAGGTCAGGAGAGTTGGCAGGCCAATTGAGCACAGTAATACCATGGTCAGTAAACCATTTACCAGTGGTTTTGGCACTGTGAGCAGGTGCCAGGTCGTGCTGAAAACAAAATCTTCATCTCCATAAAGCTTTTCAGCAGATGGAAGCATGAAGTGCTCCAAAATCTCCTGATAGCTAGCTGCATTGACTCTGCCCTGATAAAATACAGTGGACCAACACCAGCAGCTGACATGGCACCCCAGACCATCACTGACTGTGGGTACTTGACACTGGACTTCAGGCATTTTGGCATTTCCTTCTCCCCAGTCTTCCTCCAGACTCTGGCACCTTGATTTCCGAATGACATGTCCAGTGCTGCTTCTCTGTAGCCCAGGTCAGGCGCTTCTGCCGCTGTTTCTGGTTCAAAAGTGGCTTGACCTGGGAATGCGGCACCTGTAGCCCATTTCCTGCACACGCCTGTGCACGGTGGCTCTGGATGTTTCTCCAGACTCAGTCCACTGCTTCCGCAGGTCCCCCAAGGTCTGGAATCGGTCCTTCTCCACAATCTTCCTCAGGGTCCGGTCACCTCTTCTCGTTGTGCAGCGTTTTTTGCCACACTTTTTCCTTCCCACAGACTTCCCACTGAGGTGCCTTGATACAGCACTCTGGGAACAGCCTATTCGTTCAGAAATTTCTTTCTGTGTCTTACCCTCTCGTTTGAGGGTGTCAATGATGGCCTTCTGGACAGCAGTCAGGTTGGCAGTCTTACCCATGATTGCGGTTTTGAGTAATGAACCAGGCTGGGAGTTTTTAAAAGCCTCAGGAATCTTTTGCAGGTAATTAGGGTAAATAGCTCGTTTAGAGAACCTTTTCAGGATATGCTAATTTTTTGAGATAGGAATTTTGGGTTTTCATGAGCTGTATGCCAAAATCATCAGTATTAAAACAATAAAAGACCTGAAATATTTCAGTTGGTGTGCAATGAATCTAAAATATATGAAAGTTTAATGTTTATCATTACATTATGGAAAATAATGAACTTTTATCACAATATGCTAATTTTTTGGAGAAGGACCTGTATAAGTTATTTTAACAAAAAATAATTTCAAGCATAGAAGCCATCTTTAGAACACAAGGTTTTTAAAAAATGAGGAGCATAAATTCAGCCAACATTTCTGACTGGTTTAGTGAACATATCCAACTTATATAAAAACACAAAGACCGTTGCATATTGCAAAAAGGATGCCAAATTATGGACCCAGAATGGTGAACGTGAATTCACTAAGTATAACATTTTCCTCGATCACCATCTTTGTTGATCCTGGAACAACAATCCAGTCAACCAAAAAGATTTGAGAGGCAAGTTTACAGTTTATGTCAAGTTTAGTCTTACAACCAGGGTTAGCGGCTTCTCTACATCTAGGGATAAGTTATGGGAATGGTTAGGTTTAGGGATATGGTTAGGACTACATTTTCAGAACGTTGTCCCAGGATCAACAAACTTTTTACTTGGCAAAATCACGGTGACCGTACAGGAATATGCACATGACTGTGATACAAATTGATAGACACACACCAAAAACAAATACAGCTTGAGGCTGCTGATGGAGAACAGAAGGTTTGTTCCCATGTGTCGTTCAGCCAGTAATCGGCACATTTGACACACACATGACATTACAAGATGAAAAGAAAAGATGAAAGAGTTTTTAAAAAAGATATAATCTGCCCTCTAGCATCACGCACACTAACCGTCTCACACCGATGACCTCAAAGAAAAATTATGCACAATACATTATACAATCCAGTATTCTTTGATGAATAGAAAGTTCAAAAGAAAAGCATTTATTTGAAATAGAAATATGTTGTAACATTATAAATGATCAATTTAATGCACCCGTGCTGAATAAAATCATGAATTTCTTACTGAGCGCAAACATATGAATGGTATGTAATATCATATAAAGCATTTAAATTGTAAAAATATTATGTGATGCAACTATAAAAGCAACTTAATTTTAAACATCCTAGTGGACAACACTTACGATCATATTGAGTTGACAATACAGAGCCACAAGAATGCAATAAATGGCATGTGCAAAGCGGAAAGATCCACTTACATGTGTTCAGGCTTGAGTGTGTGTAATCAGACACCACTGGACATACGGTGAGAGCACTCAAGGTTAAGTGGCCATGAGAGGTGAAGCGGCTCAGAATACACACGCAAACATGTACATATACTAGTGAGTCCTCCTATGGACCTCAATTGTTCTTAAACAAATTACTACACACCTACCCCCACTATGTTCTTTTTACCTTTTTTCAATTCATATTTCTACCATAGTATATGCATTAATAGTGTGGAATTATATGACTGAGAGATCAAACATGTCACAAACGCTCTGAGTTTGTGCTCCAATACTTACATTGCTGATTTATTGATTAAAGTCAGTTTTAAATGAAACTGCATAATAAAACTAGACACTAGTGCTTATAAGGGTATACATTTGTTTAGTATAGAAAAGCCACATAACATTAAGATTATTCTCCTCTTATGCCTAAAGCAAATACTTTCTGATTTTATGTGAATTCTGATTAGAATAAGGCATATTTTAGGCTTTCAATGCAATAGGGCTACACTTGCTTTAGTATTCATCTTAATATAAATATAATTTATTCTTATTAAAAAAATTTAAAAACAGTTTGAATAACATAGACAAACCAACTGTATTGGCTTAGTGTTTCATTTCATGTAATTCATTCATTTGTTTATTTCTTTTAAATATTGCTTACTGTATATTATCTGTAATGGAAGAAAAAAAAACTTTGAGGACAGATATGTCACCATATATATCATGGTCAAAACAGCTCGAGGTGTTTATATCATATCATCATCAATTCTTTGTCAACAAGAACCTGAAGTAGGCCTACACAAGATTCAATGATACCTTGGAGTCCAGTCCAGTGAGTCGGATGTTGATTTATTCAGTAATCAATTGACAGATTAACTCCTTTTCCTCAGAAATGGTAACTAGATCGTTCATAAGTCTTTCTGACTATTAATTTATGTAATAGTTCGCACATAAGAGTCATGAATCTGACATAAGAATGACTCACTTATAAGAGCGCGTGAATCCGATACACTGTCGCGCGGTATGCAGTTTGTTTTTGCGCGGAACTCACGAGTAATACGTTTCTAGTCGTTATTTTGACATACATAGTTTTTTTAATTGTCTCATCATAATCAAATGAGACAGCAAACTCACTTCCACAACTAGTGAAATGCTAGCATATATTCTTTGGCCTTTCCCCAGAAGTGGCTTCATCTTTGAAGAAAACACTGTGTTAAGCAAACTAAATTATATTCACAGTTATTTTACAATATGCAGTAGGCTAAATATGATAACAAACACACCTGGAATTAGTGAATGCACGCCAACAGGTGCATTTCCAAACCATGGCCAGAAAGTGAGCGACCTCTATGGGCTCAAATCAATCCATACATCCACAGCAGAAGGCCTATGGCCTAAAAGACTTGGGTGCCACCTAGAGGATCTGATAAAGGAGACAATGCTTCGCTACTGTTCCTTTACATTCAATGGCTTCACAAAGTCATAATTTGACTTTTTGTGGACATTTTTGGCTCTGTTTGTTTTGAATTATCACATGAGGTATGTTTAAGATTTAATAATGATATCTGACAGAGGCATCAATTGCTTTTTGTAAACTAGACCTGAATTCGCACAACCTGATCTATAAATGGGAGCCAAAAGACACCCTATAATTTTAAGATGTGAATAAAAAAAAAACATTTAAAATAAAATATTACAAAAAATAAATGATATGGTATGGTATATGGTATGATGTAAAATTAAAAATATTATAAAAATGCAATATATAAGCATTTTCAATGGTGGAAAAACAAACACTTCATTAAATCTGTTTACTGTTCATTATTTGTATAGTGTACATACACCAATCAGGCGTAACGTTACAACCACCTTCCTAATATTATGTTGGTCCCCCTTTTGCTGCAAAAACAGCCCTGACCTGTTGAGACCATGGTTTTCAAATCTGTCCTGGAGGACCCCCAGCACTGCACATTTTGTATGTCTCCCTCATTTAACACACCTGATTTAACGCATGAGCTCATTATTAGAGACTGCAAGACCTGAAGTGGGTGTGTGGGAGACAAACAAAATGTGCAGGGCTGAGGGTCCTCCAGGACAGGTTTGAAAACCCCTGCACCTGAAGGTGTGCTGTGGTATCTGGCACCAAGATGTAAGCAGCAGATACTTTAAGTCCTGTAAGTTGCGAGGTAGGGCCTCCACGGATAGGACTTGTCAGCACATCCCACAGATGCTCGATTGGATTGAGATCTGGGGAATTTGGAGGCCAAGTGAACACCTCAAACTCGTTGTTGTGCTCCTCAAACCATTCCAAACCAAACCATGCTTTGTGGCAAGGCGCATGATCCTGTTGAAAGAGGCCACAACCACCAGGGAATACCGTTTCCGAAAGGTGTACATGGTCTGCAACAATGCTTAGGTAGGTGGTACATGTCAAAGTAACATCCACATGGATGGCAGGACCCAAAGTTTTCCAGCAGAACATCGCCCAAAGCATTAAACTGCCTTCGCCGGCTTGCCTTTTCCCATAGTGCAGCCTGGTGCCATGTGTTCCCCAGGTAAGCGACGCACACGCACCCGGTCGTCTATATGATGTAAAAAAAAAACTGTGATTCATCAGACCAGGCCACCTTCTTCCATTGCTCTGTGGTCCAGTTATGATGCTCACATGCCCACTGTTGGCACTTTTGGTGGTGGACAGGGGTCAGCATGGGCACCCTGACTGGTATCAGAACCAGCATTAACTTCTTGAGTAATTTGAGCTACAGTTGCTCGTCTGTTTGATCGGACCACACGGGCCAGCCTTCGCTCCCCACATGCATCAATGAGCCTTGGCTCCTTCCAACCACTTTTGATAGACACTGACCACTGCAGACCAGGAACACCCCTCAAGAGCTGCAGTTTTGGAGATGCTCTGACCCAGTCGTCTAGCCATCACAGTTTGGCCCTTATCAAACTCGCTCAAATCCTTACGCTTGCCCATTTTTCCTGCTTCTAACAAATCAACTTTGAGAACAAAATGTTCACTTGCTGCCTAATATATCCCACCCACTAACAGGTGCCATGATGAAAAAATATCAGTGTTATTCACTTCACCTATCAGTGTTCATAATGTTATGCCTGATCAGTGTATAGGCTACTCTTTCGTTGTTTGTTTGTTTGGTCGTTGTTGTTTTTTTTAATGCAATGTGTGTTACTCTGTTCTTGGTTGATTGTGTCTAAGAGCCAGAGCCACCAAAATTCCCCACATATTTATTTAATGGTTTATACACTTATAAACTGTATGCATATTTCATTATCATCACCAGTATTGCTGTTTCTTATGTTTTTGCATATTTGAAAAGTAAAAACTTTGACTTCACTTTTGATTCTGCAAGAAAAAAATAGTAGCCTAGTTGATATGAAATTATTTTTGTTGGCATGTCTTGTGCTGTGATGTACCATACTCTATATGTTTAATACTATACACATCTAAAGTCCATCTAAAACAGTTAACTGTTTAATTAGTAGCCTATGCATGCAATTTGAATGGCAAGTTAATCAAGAGACTACATGGTATATTTATAGGCTACTATACAACGACAATGCACGCTAAGGATGACACACAGACGAGTTCATGTGTGATTTATTTAATTTATTTTGTGGATAAAATAGGATATGCGACAAACTCCCCTACTTCAAAAAAGCAGTGCGCCGCCCGGGAATCGAACCCGGGTCGCAAGAATGGGAATCTTGCATGATACCACTACACCAGCGGCGCCTGTTGAACATGGGAAAAATCCCACATATCGCAATTTCCTCATGTGTACCTGAATGGTGTAAAAACATCGCTTCAAAAACTTTCGACTTTATAACAAATAGGACATATTTCAATTTGCATGAGGGAATATTTGAAATGTACATTCCATACCCAGGACCGGTAAATGGGAGTCTGGTGTAGTGATATCACTTTTGTGAATGAATCGTTGTTTTGAGTCAGATGGTGGGTCACAAAACCAGTCTGAACAATCCGGTCAAGAGTCGGATCGAATCGGTTCTCGATTGAACAACTCACCGATCCATTAAACCGAGAACCTTCTATTTTAATCATGTCGGATAAGGAGAAAGCGAAACAGCGTTGATTTCAATAGACCGCGTTTATTAAAACATACTCAATCGTTATCAGCACTGATTTTAGTATGACTTTTATTAAAGGAACTTGCCACGCTGGCCCGCTGGGGTGTCAGGTGACGTAGTGACGTAAGGAAGAACTGAATCTTCTTTGAACTGTTCGAAAGAATCGATTCGCGAATTTTTTTTCTTTCGAATTTCTCATAGCTAGCCGAATGCCAGCTGTTCGGGGCGCTACAGCACTGCTCTCTTATCGAGCTTATAGCAGAATCAACAACACTATCCAATTTTACACATCACTATTTCCCTCTACCGCTAAAAGTCACTTCAAACGAATAATTTGGCTGCAAAATACAAAAACTAAAAAAAAACTGCAATGCAAATTGACAAATAAATCAATGAAATCGATAATGACCGCTGGTAACCCGAGAGTGATGTCACATCAGTCTCCAACACGCGCCACCCGGCGTCAGCCAATAGGAAGCGGCGAGAAGCCGGCCCCTGCCATGACAACGCTTCCATCACTTCCGGGCTGAGAGCTACGGCGGCGCGAGTCAGCGACCGCAACATACAACGACCCAGAAGGGGGAAAAAAAACAATTTATCGCTCTATATCTGCGTATAGCTTTTCTATAACATATTTTCGCAATTTAAATGGGATGTTGCGAGTCTGACTGAAGCAGCTGCGTCAGCGTGGAAGAATAAGGTGAGTGTTTTTTGTCTCTATGGTTCGTGTGGTGCCGATGCGCGCGGAGAAGGTTGATTTACATATTTAAGACTCGCATGCATGTAGTAAAGCGTCAGATGCGCGCTATTACTTTGGTATGAGAGGGTTTGCATGCTCTGACAGCTCTCAGCCATAGGAATGTAGGATATGGATGGTATCGCATTCCACTATTGATACTGATGATCATCTCTCAGGCCTCTTCTGTTCCAAGACCGCAATTACACACGCATCCATCTACATACATATACCGTTACATGCAAACATTTCTTTGTGATCATGCACATCTCTCATTCTCCATGCGCTTGCATGCACACTCAGGTGATGACCAAACACTAATCTCTCTCGCACACAAACAAACACGATCTCACATCAGCGAACATGACATTTACACATTTCACTCGCCATTAGCTTAGATTCTCTGTGTGATGGAAAGGCAGACGAGTATATTTCGTCATGAATAAGATGTTTTGCCTTATGGCACAGATCAGTGTGCTGGTGGCATGGGACTGCAGTTTGTTATGGGTGATTGGGAAGATAGTGGGTTGACATGCTTTGAGATAATCCTGTGGATTATGTGCTATCAGTTGAAGGCCAGCACTAAGAATAAGCAGTGCGTTTGAATGGTGACCATGCAGGTTAGTTTACTAGATGACTGGACTTAAAGTTGGTTGTAGAAATAGTTTGATAATGAGGAGCTTTTGTATAACGTTAGCCTTTAGGCCACTAGACCATGTGTGTGTGGTTCAAAAATAGCCTTTTTTAAGACAGAATGTCACCACAAAAATGGCAATATCCAAAATCTTTGTCCTATGTCAAAATACATTTTCTGGTCCCCATTAGGAAAACAGCTTTTACGTCATGCGAAGTGATGATTTTTGAAAATGTGAGTGCAGAATGTTTTCTGTGAGGGGTAGGGTTAGTGTAAGGGGATAGATTAAATGTACAGTAAAAAAAAACATTTTGTCTCTGGGAAGTCCCCATAAAACATGAACTGTGTACATATTTTTCTGCAGGTGGCTCTGATATACAGTATGTAAGATAATACTGAAAAGAAAATGGTAGCTTTTGTCACCACAAGACATTTTATACATGGTTGAAAAGATGATATCGTATCGAATCATATCTGAACTCTCAAACTGCAGATGTCTGTGTATTTAAGGATTTGCACATTTAATAGGCACACTGGATTGTGAAACATTTACTTTTATATTCTTAGGCATAGCATATTTATGTAACACACATTTTTACCCAATAGTAGCCTCCTTGTTTTACTCAGTGCAATTATGCAAACATGCTTTTGTTCTTCTGCGTCTTGATATTCTAATAAAGTCCAAAACACACTTGTGCTTAAAGGGATAGTTCACCCAAAAATGAAATGTCGTCATCACTTACTCATCCTCATGTTGTTCCAAATCTTTGCGAGTTCTGTTGAATACAAGAGAAGATATTTTAAAGAATGTTGGTAACCAGGCAGATGACGGTAGCCAGAAAAACACTATAGAAGTCAATTGTGGTCACCAACATTCTTCAAAATATCTTGACAGATAACAGAAGAAAGAAACTCATACAGGTTTGAAACAACTTGAGTGTGAGTAAATTATGACAAAATATTTGGTTGAACTATCCCTTTAATAACAGGATCACACAGCTCCTTATCCACCATGATATTTAAATGAATGCGTCACCCTAAAAACTTTAAATTCTATTTTTAAGTTTGTCTTTGTCGAGATGTCCAAACACATACGAGTTCTGTAAATCTTTGAAACACAAATTAAAATATTTTTAATAAAACCTGAGAGGTTTCTGTCCCTCCATTGAAAGTCTAAAAATGCACTGCAAAATGAATCTACATCAAGAAATTTAAATTTTCACCAAAATGAATTTACTTAAACATATCTTATTTTGTGTTGTTGAGTTTGGAATGACATAAGGTCAGTAAACGATGACAGAATTAAAATTTTTGGGTGAACTATCCCTTTAACGCTATAAATAGTCCTAAGCATGATGCTGCATCTTTTACAGAGTGATCAGTGCTGTGGGGCATATTCAATGACATTTGTTTCAAAAACTCATTTAGAAAAAGGGGGACATGCACCAGGCAAGATTACAGCGAGAAAACAATGTGATCTTTAGATTTTATTCTGGTTTGAGTATGCAGTGTACCGCCACACATGGTTTAGACGCATTAAATGCACCATAGATTGTGACAAAATATAGTATCGCAGCAGTTCTGTCAGAGTGTCAGAGTGTGAATTGATTTCCTCCTCCCCAATGGGCTGGATTTTTCACGATTGTCCCACTACAGGAGTGTATGACGACTAGCATCTTTTTTTCCACACCCTGAGCACGAGGTGATGGACCAGCTGAACAAGTCTGCTCACACCCAAGCTCTTCTAGTGGTGTATAATGGGGATTATGGGTAGTAAATGATGGGGCTCTGATCAGTAATCTCAGTAGGTGTGTCTTAAAGATTCGCCTTTTCCTCACTTCTGCAAGTCTGCAATTTTGTGCGGAGGCGTTTGATCACAAGAGGAAAAGGGAAGAGAACACTTTCCAAACTTGTTTTGTTTTTAGTTCAAGTGTCTGAAGTTAGTAGTTATTTAACCCAAACCACTTAACTGGTTCCTCCTCTCCATGTTAAATGTGTCACTTACCTTTAGTGTTACCAGATTTTCACACACACAACATGTTGCTGCTTGCCTGTGCAAATCTCACAGTCACAATGCTAGTGTGTTGTGAGTGGGTATCAGAATGTTGCTATTTGGTTGTTAAGTTGTTCTAGCACATTGTTTTGTTGCATGTTCCGGCTGGTTGATATTTCTTGGGTATGTCCTTAAATGTAAAGCCAGTTTTACACTATACGATTTGGCCATCTGGGACAAATGTTGAGAATCCTAAAAGATTCCTCATTTTCCCCTAGGCCGAAATCTGAAGTCTTTGGACCTGTTTACACCTGGTATTAATATGAGTTTTGTTCTATCAAATCACAAGTAGACGAGGGAGACACATTCCCATTTACACCTGGTGTTTTAATCCGTCTCTTTTGTCCACTTTCAACCACTTGTGTCCTGATTTTTTTTCAAGGGGAGGGTCAATGGGTGGGTAAATGTATGTTATTTTTTCCAGATCTTTCAATCTAATGGACAAGCTTGTGCAATTGACATATAAACGCATCTGGAGACAACAGAAAAACATACAGAGAGCAGCAGCTTTTGTTTCTGCCCTGACAGCCACAAGACCACGCGAATGCTGTGAGTGCGTGTAAGAAATCAGGAATGGTGAGAGAACATTGTGCTTGGTACGTTTTTAGTCTTCAAACCAAACTTGGGTCACCAGCCAACGAAGTTTAAATCCTGTGTGGCTTGCACGCTTCCCAGAATGTTTACACATTAAGTCTTTTATGGCTGTTCGAACTCATTCAATTACATGAACAATTGCACTACGAAAGCAATCCGGGTGAATGGGTTTTCGACTACCTCTGGAAGTGTTGAAAGTGGACAAGCTCATAATGTTTTAGAACCGTTTACACCTGTACTTAATGTCCGACTGGCCAAAACACTTCTTAATACCTGGTATTAAGAAGTGTTTTGGCCAGTTGGACATTAAATAGTGTTGTCAAAAGTACAGACCGCGATATCAAATCGATACTGAAATTGAAACTTCGAGCGCTGTTGAGCTGTAATCGTAAACATCTCTGACTGGCCGTTGTGCTCATTTGAAAGTGGGAGCGTTTGAAAGCACAAGCAGGCGTCAACCAGCAGCCCTGTGGCCTGTTGCACAAAGCTGGTTTCAGTTGCTACCCAGGTAAGTTTGAGATTAGTTTGAGCAAACTCTGTTTTTCGGGCTCAAGAAGGTGGATTGGTTTTTAGCAGTGTTAATCACCATGGTAACTTACACTACACAGCTAACCTGCTCTGGAGCAGGTTTTATTGTGGGTTAGAGATCACAAACTCAAACTGGACCAATCAGCTGCAAGTAAAACTCACACCACCTGTATCTCTCAAATTAAAGTAGTTTATAGTGAAAAAACTTTAGAGACAAAATCCTCATCTTTTGGTGCAAATTATTTATTATATTTATAATATATGAATTAATTACTTTTAATTCACATAATATATTCATATAATTATATTATATTGACAAGTAGCCAAATATTAATATAAATATAATATTAAAAAAATCTTTTAAACAACGTGTATTTATTTGAGCTCTTTGTGAACCTATAATTACTAGGCATATTTCTTTGATTAACATCATGCATTGATATAGTCAGATATTCTTTCAGCTGCCTTCTTAAATTGACGCTGCAGCATAAGTGTTTATTCCTGCTTTAAACACATTTAAGTTCATGATAATTTTCAGAACGATCTCTCAATCTTCAGAAGAGAAGTGTATCGAACGGACTCTGTGATTGGCTGTTTGCCGCATGTGTCACACTTTCAGGTGCACGCGCTTCAGTGTTAATTGCAAACTCCGGATTGAACCTGAGTTGACAGAGAAAGTTTATACCAAGCTTTGAGAAACAATTGAACTTGATCTAAACCAGGTTGGATTTATCTGGATTTGTCAACTCTGAACCTACTCTGAAACTCAGAGTTTGTTCAGCTAGCTTCATGCAACAGGCCTCTGTAGGCTGATAGACGCCTACATTCAAATGCTCCGTGTGTATCTGCAAGCGCTCTATGAAAAGCGTCATTGATGTATTTTTACAACATGTTTGTGACACGCTGAACGTTGTAGCCAATCACAGACATATTTGATGAGTGTGTTATCTGAGTGGGTGTTTATGATTCCGCTTAACAGCTCTCGAAGCGTCACATTTTTAACATTTCAGTACCATTTGGTATCGTGGTCGGTACTTTTGACAACACTAGTGTAAACAGGGCCTTTGATCGTTAGTTTGACATGCCATTGTGAACAAATTTGAAATTCTGGCAGGGTTGACGCAGTCCTGCAATTTGGCTTCTACGACAACCATCAAATCAAAAACCAATAGGAGCGCAGAACCTGAAAATTCATTAAGTGAGACAACAAACCACCACTTGCTCCACTTATATATTTTCTGTGGAAGGCTTAGGACCATTAAATCTACCTGCCTGTCAACATTTATTTCCATACCGTGGCGCACCTGCCTGCGTAAACATTACACGTAATCAGCGTTTCATGCTATGTAGAGACAGAAGCCAGTCACCAATCAACCGAAACGGCAGCCACCTTTTACAGTTCCTCCTGAACCAAAACAACCAGCTTATGCTGCATTCACACCATAACTACTGTCATTTTGAAAGAGATGGAAGTTTGTGATGTTATAATTTATGCTTTTCAATGGCAGTACTATCAACACTGAAATGAATCTGCAGCAGTCAGGTGATGCAGGTCAGTGCTCTTGAAGTTGTTTATGTTCATTATTATTATTGTAACGTTATGTGCTTTGAGGCATGAGGTAGTTTAACGTTGTCTTGGAGACGCAGTGAAGGGAGGCTGGGATCTCATGCATTCAAAGCTAGCTTGCTATTGTTAGGTGTGCTGAAAATTGCCTACCCTACCTTTAAAGTAACAGGTATTCTGACACCCTCTTTCAACTCTGTGTTGTGGCAATACTAGTGAGTTTGGATCTGTTGCTAAGGAGAGATGATATTTGATACTTAAGTTTTGCTGAAGATCTTCACTACACTGACCACTTCTCAGGTGACCATCTAGTAATTAACTACTGTACCTCAGGTGCACTAGTCTATCATAGTTAGATGCGCTCGTCTGGACTTGGTAATGAAATTGTGATTAAAACATTTGTTAATCTTATTTCAGTGGTAGCTGTGGTTTGGCATCACCTGGTTATGTGCCATCTAGCATTTTTGAATTGTACATTTGTTGTTAACCAAAATACTTTACATCAAAGAAAGAATAAGTCACTTAAGAAGGGGTGATTGGTTGTTAAAAGCTTACTGATAAAGAAAGGATGTTTATCTTTCCTTGGCTTTAGTGTCCACTGTCCAAAAGTTTTTTGGGACCTCTGTTGGGACCATCTTTTAAAAAGAGGCCTTATTCTGCATGTTTTCCCCCTGAATTGTCCGTTTCTGGCACAGCAAGTCACAACCTGACAAAATGAAATCCCTCCCAGTCCCATTATAGTAAGCAATTATAATAATAAATAAGTAGACAGCTAGAGGCCTTAAGTTAATAGACGCCTATTTTAATGTTCAGGACATCATCTTCAGCAGTGTCATTCCTTTTCCCCATCCACCTGGAAAGTTTTTTATTAAGAAATGTTGTTTTTTGTTATTTAAATAGCTATTTTGAGAATTGATATTCTGGCCTCCCAACTGAAATCATGATTTCATAAGGTTACTGCTAAGACTACTGTTCCAAAATTTGCAGTCAGTAAGAAATTAAATAATATACTTTTATTCAACAAGGACACATTAAATTGATCAAAAGTGACAGAGAAGACATTTATAATGTAACAAGAAATGTTTCTTGAGCAACAAATCCGCATATTAAGAAGGATTTCAATAGGATCATGTGACCGTGAAGACTGGAGGAATGATGCTGAAAATTCAGCTTTGCATCACAGGAATAAATACAATTTTAAAATATATAAAAATTGAAAACATTTTAATTAATAATTAATATTTCACAATATTACTGTTCTTTTATTATTTTTAAATTAACCAAAAATGCATCCTTGAGCATCTTTAAAAAAACATAACATTTTACTGATCCTGGATAAGCATTAATTCATCTAGCAGATGCTTTAAGCTTATTTTCAGGCTGTTTCTGCTGTTCTTTGGGTACGTAAATGACTTCTGTAATGATTGGCTAACCTCATTCTTCATATTCCAGTTTGATGTCCAGTTTGCTGAGTAGTGAAAAGGCCTTAAAATATTGGTCAAACTTTTTAATGTACTCATGGTAATGACATCACTGATTTCTGGACGACCTAGTTTTTGCAGCTTAGTTTCTATAAAAGGTCTGTGTGGACTAGAGAGGGAGTTGTGAACATCACAAGTCTCCCTAGTCTGTGACATTCCTCTGGAAGGAAAGGTTTTCTCGTCCATTTGCTACCGGTCTCCAAGCGAACAAATCTGGGATTTAATGAGAGTAAAGGAATGTGCTGTCTGTTATTGCTGCACTTTATTCCCTCACAGTGCTTGAGGGGCACGACTTTACCACATGATGTTTATCATGGCAACATTCTGCTTACAATCTACTATCCACAAGTAGTTTGAGAAGTCCTCACATGAGTAGGTGACTCCAACCCTGCTTTTCTGGAGGGATACCTTCCTGCAGACTTCAGTTCCAACCTAGTATCGTGTAGCCAGACCTTCAGACTGACGGCAGAAGGTCTGGACTCTATCGCAGCTTTCACTGGCCAAGGACTGCCCAACTGGACATTTGACTGAATGTAACGCAACTAATCACAGTTTTTGTTCCGCGTCACGTTTAGGGAGTGAAAATGTAAAGTCGATGTCCCTGCAATAACAGACCGGCGTGCATCTATAAATTGTGTACGTTTACTGCAACAATGGAGCCACAAACTTCACATACTTTTGAAAATCCAGCATTTAGTTTATCCTGGTAAGCGCTCATTGTCACAGTTGTAAACACGATGGCGTTCTTCTTCCCTGGGGGGGTTTGGCATCACAGCATTTGTTTCCAGGCAGACCATTAAAGAATGCAACACACTCGTCTCAAAGACATCGGCTGAATCTGAAATTTCCACCTAAACCCTCATTCACTATTTCCTACTTTAGTCCACTAATACAGTTCACTTGAAGGAGTGAATGAAAACGAGTGTGTAAAGATTGTGGGCTTCATCGGCTGTACACTCATTATTGCTGTGCAATGTTGGATTGAATGAGTGCACTCAAACATGTCCACTATGGTTTCGGACAGCACTAGAAATGGCCCAATAGTGCCCAATTTGAGGGTATAGGGGTGCGATTTCGAATTCAGCCATCCTGTAGAATTCAACCAATCAGAGGGCGACTTTGAATGTCCTGAAGTGTTTTCAGAAAAGTGTGCCATATGCACTAGACGTTCAGCCAGTTCCAACCCTGCTCCAACACACCTGCCTGTAATTTTCAAGTAACCCTGAACACTTTGATTAGCTGCTTCAGGTGTGTTTGATTTGGAGTGGAGCTGAACTGCTAGACTGTAGCTCTCCAGGAGTAGGGTTTGAGACCCCTGTGACAAAGGAATGTTGGAACCTTTAAAGGCCCAGGTATACTTCATTTTTAGTGTTCCACTCCATCTCCGTCAGCCTTTTAAAGTATACTCATTTGGTTATGAGCGCGGAAAGACATGTTCGGTACGTGCACACTCTCTAATGGACTTTAAGTGCTCAAGTCACTGGCACATGCATTGTTGTACGCGTACTATCCGTGCGGTCACATAAATGGAGCTGTGCAGAGGAGTGTGTGGACGTCCGAGGACCCTCCTAATGACAAATTCTGTCATGCGGACCGCACGCGAACAGCTGAAGTATACTTTGGACTTAAGAGTATGTTTAAACAACAACAATGTACTAAAAACAGTTAAGTATTTATTTAGCTTTTTTTTATGTATAGACAACAATGTAGTCAACGTAGTTCTGTGGTGAGAAACACTACACACCTATACAGTCCCTGACAAAAGTCTTGTCGCTTGTGTACAAATTGAACTGAAGTGCCGCTGAAATATATTTCTTATCAAGATTTTTTTTTACAAGAAATGGCTCATTTTAATCCCAACAGCTTTTGTAAAAATGTTTCAGTGCAAAATGAAACTGTCAAATAATATTCTAATATTCACAGCTTGGTAAAGCCCATTGAGTGAATTTTTGCAAAGACATAAGTGTTGTCGCCTTGTCATATGAGCTTCACCTGTGACTAATAATGTTTAGATGAGATTAGATCTCAGGTGTGTGTAAAAAGAACCCCAGTGCACTAGACCTTCACATCAACTGCAACTAGACCTCTGAAAACATGCCCAAGATTCACCCTGAGACTAAAGTTTGGATTATCAAGAGGCTGAAGACCAGATCCACTGCTGATGTGGCAGACACCTTCAAAGTTTCTCAGCGTCAAGTACAGAGGATAAAAAAAGATTTGAAGAGACTGGAGACGTTTATGACAAACCCAGGTCAGACAGAACCTGCAAGACAACTGCTCGAGAGGACCGTTTGTTGGCTCGAAAATGCAAGGCCAGCCCATTTTCCACTGCAGCAGAGCTCCACGAGACCTGGTCACCTGAAGTCCCTGTGTCAACCAGAACAGTTTTTCAGATTCTGTCTCGAAATGGCTTCCATGGTCGAATCAGTGCCCAGAAGCTAGCACTAAACAAAAGACAATTGAAAAACCGTGTGGCATTTGCCAAAGCCCACAGCCTGCTAAAAGGATGGACGCTGGAAAAGTGGCAGAAGGTGGATTTTTCAGATGAATCTTCTGTTGAATTACACCACAGTCGCGCAAATATTGCAGAAGGCCTACTGGAGCCCGCATGGATCCGAGATTCACCCAGAAAACAGTGAAGTTTGATGGCGGAAAAATCATAGTCTTGGGTTACATCCAGTATGGGGGTGTGCGAGAGATCTGCAGGGTGGAAGGCAACTTCAATAGTCTAAAATACCAAGAAATCTTATACCTCTTATATTCCCAACCATAAAAGAGGCCAAATTCTGCAGCAGTTTGGTGCTCCATCTCATTCTTCCATCTCCACATCAAAGTTCCTCAAGGCGAAGAAGATCAAGATGCTCCAGGATTGGCCAGCCCAGTCACCAGACATGAACATCATTGAGCATATGTGGGGTAGGATGAAAGAGGAAGCATGGAAGACGAAACCAAAGAATATTGATGAACTCTGGGAGGCATGCAAGACTGCTTTCTTTGCTATTCCTAATGACTTCATCAATAAATTGTATGAGTCCTTGCCAAACCGCATGGATGCAGTCCTTCAAGCTCATGGAAGTCATACAAGATAGTACATTTGGATCTCACAGCACCAGTACTTAATTTGCTGACATATTTTTGTATTTGCAGTAAATTTGTTTAATTTCTGTATAGGCGACACAACTTTTGTCTTGCCAAAATTTGACCTTTCTGTCTTGATTAAATGATAAATCTTTTTTCAGTGATTTTTCAGTTATTTCAGTGCATTCAACGTCATTTGGGAGGGTTTTAGCTTTTCATATGAGCTATTTCTAACACCAATTGATGAATTAAAAATCAGGTTAATAGCAGGTGTTTCTACAAAATAGATAAGCGACACGACTTTTGTCAGGGACTGTAGACTGAACATGTAATATGCATGCGCATGACATCACTGTGTCACAAATTTGCATTTTTTTTGTTTACATAGATACGAAAACAGTATTGTTTTTCAAAAACTTGCACTTTAAAACCCGATTTCAAAAGCTTGTGTTTTCAGGCTGACAAAGCGTTGTTGTTGTGTAAATGAACGGCCAAAATGCATACGTTTCTGTTTTTAGTTGAAAACGGTGACATGTAAACGGCTACTAAGACAGTCCTTAGTTACTTGAAAGTCTTATTTACTTGCCCTCACGTTGTTCCAGACCTGTATAACCTTTCTTTTGTGGAACACAAAGGAAATATATACTTTTGTGAACATTTTATAGGCCACCTGACTCTCTAGATATGCATACAGTGACAACGGCTAACCACATCCTGACCACCTCCAAACCTCTCTGGTGGTGAGTCCACGATTGAAGCTTCAAAGGAGAGAACGCATTTGTGCTGTATAGCTGATATTTGAGAGCGTCTCTCTCCTGGATTGTCTTTTTGACCTTCCTCTAAAGTATCAAAACCAAAGAAAAAGCCTGCAGTTTATGTTCCCCAGAAGGAAAATGGGAAAGAGGCTGTCTCCTTATTTGTTTAGCTATTGTGCAAGAGTGTTGTGTTTATCTCTGGCTGTTAAACATGCATCTACCCAGGGGGGGGTTTAGGGTTTTTTTTAGTACTTCAAAATCATTTGACCTATTTCTAACCTTATTTTTAAGTTTAGGTTTTAAGCACTACTCATATAATATGGGCTGCTGGAGGTCAATCTTTATTTGAGATGTCAGAATTTGGCCAAATATCCCAATTTGTATTTCATGTTATGGATATGCTCGTTACCCACCCCCCACCCATCTCTTCCCCTCACCCATCTCTTCCCCTCAACACGCACTTGCATTCATGAACACATCCTCCTCTCGAACAGAACACTTGTTTTAGTGTGAGCTTCATCCTTCTAGAGCGACAAAGCCTGTCTTGTTTGTCCTCTTAGCTCAGCGTGTACACTGTCTACCAGCCATCCCTAGTTAAATCACAATGATCCTGTCAGAGTCTTGGCATAGTGGTTAACACGCATGCTCATACGGGTAGAGTAAGGCTGTGTCCGAAATCACCCCCTATAACCTCATTCACTATTCCCACTGGAAGGAGTTAAATGAAAACGAGTACATTTGGACATTTGAGTGCGCAAGAAGCTTTTGCATAGTTTGTGCTTGCTGTTTGATAATCATATGAAACTTAGCAAACTGGCAGCTCCAGTAGTACGATGAAAAGATTTATCATGAACTCTGTCATGGAAACTATGTTTAAACCTTAAATAAACAATTTAATAATCAATTAAAAAGGAATTTACCTATATGGTATTATGCTGGAGTCACATTGGACCAGCGGTTTGGAAGATGGATGGATGGATAGATGAATGATTCAGCTGCGGGCAAATGGAAATTAATTCGGCATGTGCCTCTCACAGGGCATTATAGGTGTTCTCTAGCCGTTAAGCGTGCAAAAGTTGTACACTTGTTACTGCGGTGCATTGGGGATTGAATAAGTGGCTACAAATGGCAATCACCTCAAATAGTGCCATATTTAAGGGTATAGGAATTAGGACACAGTTTGGGTCTAGCTATCAACATTTCGTGATCCTTTTCATGCTTTTTTAAGCCATCTGCCCACATTATTTCAACAATGGTGATTAACACTGAAAATACAGGTAAAAAACGACATTACCCATGATTCTGCAAAAAATAACTCTTACGCATCCGACCACTAAGCGTCCAGTGACCTGTCTCCGTGTGCATTCATAATGTAAATTGTGCAATCTTATTTTGTCCATTAGATCAAAATATCTGAAAGAAAAAAATATATATATATATATATAAATATAAATGTCAGAGGACCGAAATGGTTGAAGGTGGACAAAAGAGACGGATAAAACCAGGTGTAAACGGGAATGTCTCCAGGTGTAAACAGGGCCATAGATGCGTCTCAAACAATTCTATGATTGACAACACATTTTGCTTGGTGTGTTTCCCTGCAGGGAGAGCTCATCCTTATACCCAGGAGTCTTTGCACCCCGTCAGAGCAGGAAGCTGGAGTGGGAAAAGGAAATGGAAACGGAAATTGCCCTCTCAGCCAGCAGGTTTGACAAAAGGCAGTAGAAAGAAGTACCATCTATAACATTAAGCACTTCAAGAAGAACCAGAAGTCAGCAAGACCTTCAGAAAAGAGGAATACTATTAAGTACTTGGAGGAAAATAAAGAACAACGCAAAGTGAGTGAAAGACAAACATTCAAGATAAAGCTAGTGTGGTTTGAGGGCAGTAATCATTAACTTCTCTTTCTTTCTGTCTTCTTGTCCTCGGTTTTCTTGTTCTTCAGGATGAAGTTGAAGGAGGACATGTCTCCTCTCCTGCTGCAGGTCTTTCGATCGGTCGTCTGGGTTTATTCTGTAATCACGTTCCTGCCCTGGTACTTGCTGTCCGGAGCTAGTGGGAACCAGGCCCATGCTAAAAGGGTCAAAGCACGCTCAGTAAGTAGAGCATAGGATGAATTGGCCCAAGACATCAGATCAAACCCGGGGCATGATGTTCACAACTGTTCAAAAGTTTGGAGTCAGTAAGATTTGTGTCTCTTCTGCTCACCAAGGCTGCATTTATTTAATCAAAAATACAGCAAAAAAGTAATATTGTAAAAATATAATTTTAAGCTTTAAAATAAATGAAATGTTGTGTGATGGCAAAGCTGAATTTTCAACATCACTACTCCAGTGATTCTTCAGAAATCATTCCAATATGCTGATTTGTTTCTGAAGAAACATTTCTTCTTTTTATAAATGATCAACTTTCTGTAGGAACGGTGATTATATTTTTTCCCTCAGAATTCTTTGATGAATAGAAAGTTCAAAAGAACTGCATTTATTTTAAACAGAAATATTTTCTAACATTCTAAATGTCTTTACTGTCACTTTTGATCAATTTAATTCATCCTTGCCAAATAAAAATCTACATTTTATTTTTAAAAATCGTACTGTCCCCAAACTTTTAAACAGTAGTGTACCTATTATAAATAGAGATTCTCGCAATTTATCTTAGATTAACGGAGGGATTTGAGTCACTTTCATTACTGAATAACGTCACTTAATTAAATTGCAAGTAAAAAAAAAGAAAAAAAAGAGTAATATTTTAGAGAAACTAAAATGTGATGAATTATGACACAAGTGGTTATGGACAGCTTACCATAATGGCCCCTGACACATTTGACACCCTGTGCTTGTCCTACATATTCTCCATGATTTCATTCTAATTTCCTGTCCCATCAGGTAAGCGGGAATCCGGCAGGGCCATACCGGGCCGTGAACAGCCAGCAGAGGTTGGCGTCCTTGTTGCACGAGGGTGTGGATACTTTGGATAAAGTGTTTGAATATGCTGTAGTACACTTTCCTGAAAGAGACTGCCTCGGCACAAGAGAGCTGCTGAGCGAGGAGGATGAGCTACAGCCTAACGGCAAACTCTTTAAGAAGGTAAGACACACACACACCCCCGTGTTGATTCGTATGGCCACACCCTCTCAGTGACTTTGGAACTTCAGCTGCTTTTCCACCATCGGGCAGAAGTATTTCCACTTGAGCCTGGTACTATTTCAAACCGTTCTGCCACTCCGGATTGGTCACTTGTCTGTTGCCTGGCTATTAGTTTCTCTGTAGCTTGCTAAGCGTACTATTTGAGTGACATAAAAAAATTTAATTATCAAATTAAAAGTAATATCTGATCTCACAATTTACATCTCATAACATCTGTAAACACTTGCGTTATCAAATCAACAACTGATGCATTTGTATTACATTCCAAAGAGCTCTGTTAGCAGCTCCACAGTGGAAACTACGGCTGGGCTGATATACGATATATCAAATCGCGATAAAATTAATTTCGATAACGATGATAAGCTCTGGACATTTTTACTCGATATGGATTAATGTAACAACCAATCACATGACATAAACGCGACAATAGCCAGTCCGCGTGCAGCTTTTAGCTTGTACGTCAAAGTACAAGCTCTACTGGCAAAGAAAACTGGACACGAGAAGGAAAAAATGAGTGCAAACAGTAACGAACGTTGAAAGTAGAACATGAAAGTGAAACTAACCTTGCGAAGATGACGAAGTTGTCGATTAAAGGTAGGACGAATTCAGTTAATGATTTGAACTGCGCCGCACAAACTATATTTAACCGCTCGGGTCAAAGTCCAAACGGCAGCGCAGCGCGAGCTCACGAGCGTTTACTCTGATGATTGGTCTCTGTCACGCGACACTGAACAGCGCTGTGAGATCCAATGAGGAGTGCGTGAATTCAGCGAAAAACAAGTGTCTCTGTGATTTAAACTACTTTAAAGCCAGACAAAACAGCGCTGACAAACACTAAACACTGTGCGCAATGATACAGTCAGAGGATTTTCCATCAACAAATCTCCATCATTTACCATGGATTTACTGTGGTGACACTAACTGCACCATCTGTGGCAGAAATGTGGGATATTCATTTAGAATTGTATTATATTATTAATGTAGACATGTATTAAAGGAGTAATGGTATATTATTACAGTATTTTTTATTTAGCTATATAATTTGTGCATCTATAGGCTACTAAATGTTTTTAGGCTACTGTTTTTCATACAAATACCATATAAACAATATAGAAATATTTTACCGTGGAAGTGAAGAGCTATATGCATGGTTTTAACCTTGGTTATCATCATGATCTAAATGTATGATACTATGGAAGACCTGATATATGAACTCAGAATATTAACATTTTACCATATAGAAATGAGGTTGTTACAATTTTTACAGATTGTTAATGACCATACATTTACATCTGCATCCTCCTAACTCAAGCTACTACTACTGTCAACTCACTGTCAAATATGCATTTCTAAGACAAAATGTAATATTATTAATACTGCAGCCTGCACTGCAAACTGTGCCGGAGATATATCAGGCAACACAAACCCGTTTCATGACTAGAAACTATATCACTCATTAGCACATGCAGAAACTAATACATATTATTTTCTATTAAGATATTTAAGGAAAAATGGCTGGAAAAGGGTAAGGAATTCAAAAACGTGAGAAAATATATTCTGACAATAAAGAGTAGCTTAACCTCAATTTGGCCTAATGGTTTCTACAACTTTCACTTGGGAGCAAAAACCTGCCTTTAAATTTGAAAGAAAGAAATATTTGACATTTATCGAAATCGATTATTGATATCGACTGATATGAGCATTTTTTATCGAGAACACTTTTTGGCCATATCGCCCACCCCTAGTGGAAACTATATCCAAAACCATATTTAGGGCCCTATGATTTCCACATTGCAGAAAATGGGGACGGAATCGTGGAATTCAATCCAGTCTTAAAAACAGAATTTACTATACAAGCAGAATTTCATGGAATTTGTCAAATTTTTGATGAATAAATAAAGACAGGTCAGTAGTTAAATCAAATCATGTGGACCCACTTTATATTAGGTGGCCTTAACTACTATGTACTAACATTTTATTTAATCATTTGATACAGTGCACTTACATGTTTTTACATTTTACTTACATTTTTAAAATTAGCTCCATGTAATTACATCTGTAATTCATTTCTATAGTTACATTTATAATTACACTGCTGACACTTCCCATACACCTAACCTACCCATACTACCACACCTACCCCTCTTTTTACCCGTATCCACCTCAATATCAACAAAAGTCTTTTGCAATTCAATATGAACACAATAAATACATTGTACTTATTTTTTTATGTAAGTACATAGTAGTTAAGGACATCTAATATAAAGTGGGGCCGATCGCGAAATAGACAGTGTCTCTGAATATTAAACCGATAAAAGGCTATTTATACAAATCCTGCATGCTCTGTGTGAATGAATGGCGCAGACATGGTTTCATTTCCCCCACACATAGAAGTGTGCATGTTTTTATCCTCTGCCACCTCACTAAATGAGGACATGAATGCATGAACTCCAGAGCCGCTCTGAGAGTCACTTCATCAGCATTTTACTGTTTCATTTCAGAAAAAACTATCGTCATATCACACACAGAGACAAAGGTGACGGTCTTCACAGCAACCCGCCTAAATAAAAGTTTGATTTAAAAGTTTTTGAAAGAAGTTTCTTCTGCTCACCAGGGCTACATTTATTGAATCAAAAATACAGTAATATTGTTAACTAGATAAAATGGTTGTAGACAAACTTGTTGTGGTTTGATAGATAGACAGATAGATAGACGGACGGACGGACAGATAGATAGATAGATAGATAGATAGATAGATAGATAGATAGATAGATAGATAGATAGATAGATAGATAGATAGATAGATAGATAGAACTCAGGGTGATTGCTACATGGTTGCTAGGGTACTTGGGGTGGTTGATAGGGTGTTGCTATGTGGTTCATACTATATATGTGGTTAATGCTTAACATGTTTGTGGAATCCATGATCAATTTTTTCAGGATTCTGTAAGTTTTAACTAACATGAACTAACAATAAGCTATACATTTGTTAAAGTATTAATTATCCGTTGTTAACATTAGTTCACTGAATTAGTAGTAAAAAGTTAAGTAAAATCTCTTACCGTCCCCAAACTTTTGGACGCTGTTTAGGCTGTCAGTGTGAACATAGCTCTTTCCATGAGTAATGGTTTAAACACTATTCAAGTAGATACAGATTGTGTCCAAGGTTAAGCACACAGATCCCAAGAGAACTCGCTGACAACTCTCTTGAGCTCTACAGGAAGACGTTCAGTGGCTGTCTCTCTCTGTAAACAGACTTTATCTCTGGCCTGTTGTTGTCCAGAACTGTTTACATGAAAGTCAAATGCTGCTATGAAAGATTTTTAATACAGTGTATCTCTAACTCATCTCTGCTTCTCTCTAGGTGATTTTGGGCGATTATAACTGGTTGTCGTATGAAGAAACTTTCCATCTGGCTCAGAGGTTTGGTAGCGGGCTGGCCGCTCTGGGTCAGAAGCCTCTTTGTAACATCGCCATTTTCTGCGAGACTCGTGCTGAGTGGATCATAGCAGCGCAGGCATGCTTCATGTACAACTTCCCCTGTGAGCATTCAAATCACGCACACACACACACACACACAGTGTTGTCTCCAATATCTGCTGTATTGTGCTGACCAGGACAAAATATCAGGTCAAAAAGAGCTGCATTGCTGTAGTACTAGATGCAAGACCACATTACACTGAAAACAGATCTGCTATTCAGTATTCAAGCACACACACATGTGCATTCTGCAGCAAATCTGATTCTCATTAATCAGTTCTGGTTTCATTCTAATTCACATGCTACACAATGCTATACATACTAAAAGTATGCAAGATTATAGATGCACTATGATGTTGAAGAGAGTATGCCAAAAATGTTGGAATGGACTTTCAAAATGTCCATCTGTGCATGCTTTTATAGATTAATATTACCCACAACCCTTGTCTTGGATGTTACAGAAGAGAAATGTGTGCGTTTCGAGTTTCATTCAAAACATTGCCGAAATATAGAAGCTTAATAGGCCACTGGCTCCTCGAAATTGTTCTATGGGGTTTTATAATGTGGTTTTTCAATTTATGTGTAAAATAAAACCTGTGGTAAACATAACTTCACAATATAAATGGATTGAATAGATTTAAAACGATATAAATGGATAAAACATTTCTGTACGGACATCTCAGCCAGAGTCCAAAATTAACATTCGCCAAGTGCCAAATGTAAAAATTTGAGAGTATACTTCATGAAATTATGTTTTCTCTCCAGCTTGCCAATAACTTACAGCACATAGACAAGTAATAGTATTGTAATTTTACTGTTGTTCTGTAAATAAATTACTTTTTTGTTGTTATTATTATTATTACTGTTTAATGTAATATTTTTGCAATTGGTTTAATTAAAAAAAATATAAATAAAATATTTTTTTAGTAACAACAATACTAATTATAATTATTACATTATAAATAATGAATCAATAATTAATAAATAATATTCATATTCTGTCACTATTTTATATTTAAAAGGTTAGTTCACCCAAAAATGAATATTCTGTCATGAATTACTCACCATGCAACTACCACTTTGACGCTTCAACTGATGTGTGAGTTGATGAATGTCCACATGTGAATAAAAGCCTAAATTCAATCTGGTCATCATATAAAGCGATCGACTCAGTTCAGACTCTCTTTACAATCTCTATGAATATTTTGAAGCGTCAAAGTAGTAGTTGCGTAGCTGTCAATGGAGGGACATAAAGCTCTCAGATTTCTTCAAAAAAACAACACGAGGGAGAGTAATTAATGACACCTTTAAAAGCACTCATTATCTAAAAGATTTAATTTCTCTCCATCTCAGTGGTGACTCTGTATTCTACATTGGGAGGAGCAGCTATAGCTCATGGTCTAAATGAAACTGAGGTCACACACATCATCACAAGCAAAGACCTGCTGCAGAGCCGCCTCAAGGTGAGCGCGAGACAGACGACACACCAGTGTGCTCATGAATTATCAAAGCTGCTGTCACTTACTGCTCGGAATGATTCTCTCTCTCTCAGGCCATTCTGATGGATGTCCCCAGACTGAGGCACATTATATTGGTTGATATAAAGACCACCAGTTGGCCTGATCTCCCCAGAGGCATCATGGTCCACAACATGGGTGCAGTGCAAGAACTGGGGGCCAAAACTGAAAATGGTAAGTTCCTAAACACTCAACTAGCATACTACGTTGTTTGAAATGTTTATATTAGCGGTCGACAGCCAAGGCCGGTATTATCTGCCAATATTTGGCACTGGACACAAATTAACAATCAAGTATTAATCCATGATTTTTAAATCATGCTGAACTATATCCAGTTTACCGCTATGTCATAATTGTCATATTCACTGTGTACTGTATTCAAAATTAGCATTACCTGGTCTTTGAGAAAATACGATTCCCAGACCACCAGGTTACTGAATGTACTGTAGGTTAGAGCAGAGGTCATCAATCCTGCTCCTTGGGACCCACTGTCCTGCAAAGTTTATATCCAACCTGCTTCAGCACACCTGCCTGTGTATTTTCAACAAGTGATCCTGAAGATCTTGATTAGCTTCACCTGTCTTTAATTAGGGTTGGAGCTAAACTCTGCAGGACAGTGGGTCCCCAGGAGCAGGGTTGAAGACCTCTGGGTTAGAGTTTTTACTTGACAACTTCTCTATTTGTGAAAAATACTGTAGGATTATAGAAGGTCATATTTGAAGTATAAATCTTTTTATTTTACAGATTTTCTTATTTATTTTATTTTAATTCAAATTGATTCATTTCCATATTATTTTAGTAAATATCTGTACAATAAATATAAATTGAATTGCAGAAATTGTTATGCAGGTGTTATTTACCATTTTTAACATTATATAGGTCTATATATCATCCACCCTGCTCAAGATATTGGCATAGGCCAACACAAAATCCATATCAGTCAAACACTAGTTTATATACATACTGTTATATTTGCATGGCACATATGGGTTCACATGCTACTTTTAGTATATAGTATATACTACACAGTCTAAATATAGCCTTGGGTTTCCAAACACAGATTAAGCATGAGAGAAATTCTCTGTAGCCTTTGCTTTGCTGGTGATGATAACACTACTTTCTGTCATGTTTTGAGGTGTACTGACACAATAAACAGACTAAGGACCAAAAGAGCTGTAAACATAGATTTTGTTCAGGGAAGAAAGACAGCGGGATCTTCCTGTCAGATGAAAAGAAGACTTGAGGGCATGTGGACCGGTGTTGAGAGCCCAGACGCTCAGCCTTTGTGTCAGATAAGAGCAACTGTTTAGAAAACCCTTCTGGAGATAAGAGAGGGAGATGTTATCATTATTAGAGCAGGTTTTCACATTTCACTGAAGTATTAGACCTTTGTTTTTTGTTTTTTATGAGAGCCTGTCTAGCTAGTCTTAAGGTACTAGTTATCAGTTATGACTGCAGAAGCCAATGAACATCAGTTGTACCTAAATTCTGCCTCTCAAAAAAAAAAGTTTGAAATATGAAGACATTTTAAATGCTTCATATTAAAAATAAAAAAAGACAGGTATAAACACATAGCATTATAATTATCGCACAAGGCAGCAAGTAAACACTTTGACCTCAAAGTTGATGTGTTAGAAGCAGGAAAAATGAGCAAGCGAAAGGATCGAGCGACTTTGACAAGGGCCAAATTGTGATGGCTAGACGACTGGGCCAGAGCATCTCCAAAACTGCAGCTCCTGTGGGGTGTTCCCGGTCTGCAGTGATCGGTATCTATCAAAAGTGCCCCAAGAAAGGAACGGTGGTGAACCTGTGACAGGGTAATGGACGGCCAAGGCTCATTGATGCACGTGGGTAGCGAAGGCCAGCCCGTGTGGTCCGATCAAACAGACGAGCTACTGGAGTTCAGAATGCTCAAGAAGTTAATGCTGGTTTTGATAGAAAGGTGTCAGAATACACAGTGCATCACAGTTTGTTGTGTATGGGGCTGCATAGCTGCAGACCAGTCAGGGTGCCCATGCTGACCCCTGTCCACCACTGAAGCACCAACAGTGGGCATGTGAGCATCAGAACTAATATATACTCTATATAAATAAATTAATGAGATTTGGCTATCAAATACTAATTTCATATGTTAATATTAATATTATGTGAAATATTCATATTCTATTTAAAATATATCATATTCTAAGAAAATATTCTATTTATTTCAACGTATACAAAATACATACAATTTATGGTTTTAAACAAAAAGGTTTTAAATGTTTTTAGTAACTCGACAGAGATAAAGGGTTTCACAGCTTTTTGTTTATTAAACTAGAGCGCTGGTGCCGGATGTTTAATTTACATTACCATAAGCAGATTTATGACATCTGTTTTGGACTAAGAGATTCTGATGAAGTGCAACAAATCTTGGCAGCAAAGTGGCCTGGCCACCAGCTTCTCATTAAAAATAAAGTTAGCTTTTTCTCCTTCAAAGTAGTATTTTAGAGCACTTCTGTCTGAAATGGCACTATAACATGGCTGCCACTAATGAAGCGATGTGTGTCTTTCTGTGTGCAGTAATGGTGTCCCGCAGGCAGCCTGTCCCGTCTGATATCGCAGTGATCATGTACACCAGCGGCTCTACAGGCATTCCTAAAGGAGTCATGATCTCCCATAGCAACATCATCGCTGGCATCACGGGCATGGCTGAACGCATTCCTAACCTGAAGTATGTTTCTCTGACTCCTCTATCATGCGTGATTCTGTCTGTCAATTGATATTTAGCTGTTTAAAAGCTCATCTTCATTGCTTTGTTCACTGGCAGTGCTTGTATAATTATGTATTATGTCTGTATAACAAAATTAGCATTTTAATGTCGTATTAATTATGGTGTTAAAGGTGCCCTAGAATGATTTGAAACAATATTTAAAATTGTTCTCTGATATCTACATAGTGTGTGTGGCTTATTTAAGGGCAAAAATGGTCCAGATACAGTTTTACAGGTCCATTTACAACCCTAGAAATTGTGCCTAAGATGTAATGCTCTGTTTTTGCCTTATTTGGAAGGGTCATGAATATTATTAATGAGCTCTGCTCTCATTGGCTTATTTCAGCAGCTCACACAAGTGCAGTTGTTCAGCTAGCTAACACAATCACAAACAGCACAACCAGCTCATGATCCTGACTCCTGACACAACACAGATCGACTGAATGACACTTTAAGCAGAACATCTCAAATGGAGATCGCTCAAATGCAGCTTACTTGTTTATTGGTGTTTTCAGATCACCGCACGCGCAAGAGGGAGAGCTTGCATGCAAATGGTTGCCAGATTACACATGTTTAGGTAAAACACCGGATAGAATGTGTGTTCTTCTCACAGAAAAGCTCTGATTGGGGGATTAAAATAACTGAACTCTGGCAACCGCAAGCACGAAAACCTGAAAGCTCCTCTTTTCCCCCAACAAAACCAAAACCAGTGCTTTAGTGCAAAACCAACTACAATTTAGACTCGTCTTTTTTTGTAAAAACAATATTGCATGTTTATATAGTCACAATGTACGCAGTGATAGTTATGTACTGTACTTGGAGTTTCCTATTGTTACGGTACCAGCATATTGCGTTATCTAGACAATGCTGTCTCTCTAAGAAACTTTCAATTTAATCAGAAATTTAGTTAGTCAATAAGTGGATAAAAAACACTACTTACTGCTTGCAGCAATATAGTTGAAAAACTTCAGTTTTAGACGCTGAGCGGAGATATTGTCCCAGGTTAGAAAAACTGTCCGTGGTGAAATGGGCAGAGCAAACGAACAATTGTGAATTTTGAATTAAATGGTTGTTATCCGAGTATAACAACCATGCCTGTTGACATTTTTTATCTGTGGGAAGGGTATGAAAAGTCTTCACATCCCCTGCACAGCCTGGGACATAACATTTGTGTCCATGATCTGCCATGTTCGCTGTCCTCGCTTGACGCTTGTTTACCTGCAGAACTCCAGATGATTCGGCTGCAGTTCCTCCTGACATTGAACATGGGCTGGCATATGCAAATGTTGGGGGCGTACATATTAATGACCCCATCGATTGCGTCATCGATGGCTATATGTTGAGATTCGCCTATTTTTCTGTGGTGTTTTTCACAAACAAGATTTACATATGAAGGAGGAGGCAATGGTGTTTGAAACTCACTATGTGAGATTTCCATGTGCTGAACTCTTATTATTTCACTATGACAAGGTTAATTACATTTTTCATTCTAGGGCACCTTTAAAGAAAAAAGCTGATCACAGTGATGACATGATTAAAGACATTGATGATTTAAAAAAAATGGTTACCTGGTAAATCCATGATGTTGGCTTCTAGCACTGCTTTATAAATCATTTTATTTCATTTTAAGTTAATTTACCCATAATCCTGAACGTATGGTTAATGTACACTACCGTTCACTAATGTTTGGGTCATTAAGATGTTGTTGTTGTTTTTTACAGAGATTAATACTTTTATTTAAAAAGGATGCATTCATTGATCAAAAGTGACAGTAAATATGTTAGAAAATATTTCTATAGAATTGTTTTAACTTTTTTCTTTCTATTCTTCAAAGAATCCACAAAAAATAAGCTTACATGTCTTCAACATTAATAATAATAAAATCATCATATTAGAATGATTTCTGAAGGATCATGTGAAACTGAAGACTGGAGTAATGATGCTGAAAATATTAGCTTTGTCATTACAGGAATAAAGTACATAAAACATGTGTGTGTTTAAATTGTTACAAAATTATTGTTTTATTATATTTTTGATCAAATAAATGCAGCTTTAAAAAAATAAAGCATTAACATATCTTACCGACCCCAAACTTTTGTGCGATATTGTACATTTAAATCTATAAAATCTCATAAAAATGTGATTCATTCATACTTTAATGTATTACTGGGCAGTTTATGTAACTTTTTTTAATGTTACTTTGTTTATTGTTCCTAAATGTGACACTTTACATTGTGAATATTTTGTGAATAGTTGTTTTTGCATTTAGAATCAGAATCACCTTTATTGCTAACTAAGTACAGTGGGATTACATGTACAAGGAATTTGTCTTGGTGTACTGGTGGTTGGAAATAGTAAAGAAACAAGGGGGGAAATGATGTTAATAAGATAGACATCTGTAAGTTCAAATAGGAACGTGAAAGAGAAGCATGAATATAAACTAACTTCATTCCCTATAAAGGAATAAAAAATAGATCCATTAACTGTACATCCGTGCAAAAGCTCACATTTCAAAGAGACACTTTTGAAGCTGCTGTACTTAAAACTATTCTAGCCATTTTGATGCTTTCTGTGTCTGCGTGACTGAAAACTGGCCTGCCAAATTGTCTGAAATGTAGTAGCTTGTTTAGCTATTGGTATAGGATTTTCTGTTAACAATGATTCTTTTTTTATTGTGACAGTGAGAATGACACCTACATTGGCTACCTGCCACTTGCTCATGTCTTGGAGCTCAGCGCTGAACTGGTGTGTGTGTCACATGGCTGCCGGATCGGATATTCATCACCTCAGACTCTTGCTGACCAGGTACAAACACACACACACACATTAGACATGCTCTTGTGTCATCATCCCCATGTCAAGCTCTTTTACAATCTTAGAATACTTTTGATTGCATTTGGATCATAACTGCAAACAATGATGATAATAATAATAATGCAAAGAAAAACAAAAAATGCAAAAGTAGCATCTAGTGTGCAATATCTTCTCTTGTTTTGTCCTTTCTCCCACAGTCATCTAAAATTAAAAAGGGCAGTAAAGGAGACACCAGTATGCTCAGACCAACACTGATGGCAGCTGTACCTGTAAGAACTCACATTCACATAAACGCACACAGTGGTCATAATTAGGGCAGGGTTGATATATTGATATTCTCAATTTTAATCAAGTCTTATTTTGATGAACCTATATCGTTTCTTAAAGGGTTAGTTCACCCAAAAATGAAAATTCTGTCATTAATTACACGTCGGTCCCAACCTGTAAGACCTTCGTTCATCTTCAGAACACAAATTAAGATATTTTTGATGAAATCCGAGAGCTCTCTGACCTCTCCAAAGACAGAAGGTCTAGAAAGGTAGTACAAACATAGTTTAAATAGTCCATGTGACTCCAGTGGTTCAACCTTAATTTCATGAAGCATCAAGAATACTTTTTGTGCGCAACAAACAAACAAGAATAATGACTTTATTCATCAATTTCTTCATGTCTGTGTCAGTCTCCTAAGCTGTTGACGTAGTACATACAGTGCAGTGCTTCCGAGTTACGTCAGAGCTACGCCAGCACGTCGGCTTACCATTGGCCAAAGCTGTTCACATGAGCACCATGACCAATTGTGAACTGCGTAGGAGACTGGCACGGACATGAAGAAATTGTTGAATGAAGTCGTTATTTTTGTTTTTTGCACACAAAAAGTATTCTCGACGCTTCATAACATTAAGGTTGAACCACTGGAGTCACATGGACTACTTTAACGATGTCTTTCCTACCTTTCTGGGCCTTGAAAGTGGTAATTTAATAGATGTCTGTGGAGGGGCCAGAGAGCTCTCGGATTTCATCAAAAAATATCTTCATTTGTGTTCCGAAGATGAATGAAGGTCTTATGGGTTTGGAACAACATGAGGGCGAAAATTAATGACAGAATTTTCATTTTTCAGTGAACTAACCCTTCAATTAACCCTTAATAAATCTTTTAAAGTCTCAGACTTCATATTATGTCAGTTTTATTATGAAATTGAAACAATAAATGCCACTCTTTAATGTGACGTGACAGCAAGTGAAGCAGCAGGTTCAACGTGAACGGATCATCTCTTCATCATAACTATCAGAATGTATGTTGAAAAATACAGTACTACTTACTGAAATGTATCATGTCTCATGTAATCATGCAGTTTCCACCTCAGAAAGATGTCAAGAAAACAGCTTGTTAACATTGTAACATTACATTTACTTCAGAAAAGCCATTCAATGATCATAACTTGATAGTTCTTGAGAAAAATCAACTCTAGAGAAGAGCATTTTTCTATATATTATACACTATATTACATATTTAATGTATATTTGAATAAATCTGTCATGGAATGACATCCACCATTTAAATGTTTATATTTCAAATACGAATTGAAGTAGAAATATAATTATTTCATTGAAGTCCCTTGTGGTGAAAACCATGTTTTTAATGTTGTTTATATGTCTATGTGGTGTTTTAATATGCTTTAAAACAAACCATGTGCAAATTCATCAGTCAACACCATTGCAGAGTATTTTTTTCCTTAAAACTACAGTTTACCATTAACAGTCTCAAAAACACAGTTTAAAATTGCCTGGTCTCTGCGTCACATGTAACCAATCCCCTCACGAGGTGGCGGGCTTTAGCATATCATCATCATCATCAGGTACATTTAGCAATATAGCGGGTGAATTATGTATATGAATATTATGATGTTATAATGAATTGCATGCCTTCCTCCACTGCCGTTCTGACGTTCAAAGCGTTTCTAAGGATGCTGATTTCTAGAAGGCAGTGGTCTGACTCTGAGATGGCAAACGGAAGCGTGTAACATTAGCAACACATTATTAGCTGTTTGATAACGTAGTCAAGCCAAAGGCTAATCATATCAATTCCTGTTATGTGCCCGATGTAGAGAGGGATACATAAAATGGCGGCATATATTTAAATATGTCATTTTGGTGATCAAAGATGAGTTTTAATATATGTATTTAATAGATGTTTCTCTCTCATTTTGTCTGTGTAGGAGATTATGGACCGGATCTACAAGAATGTGATGACTAAAGTTGACGAGATGAGCAGTGTGCAGAAAACTCTCTTTGTTCTGGCATACAACTACAAGATGGAGCAGATCTCTAAAGGATACAACACACCTCTCTGTGACAGGTATAATATAATAATAATAATGATACAAACATTTTAGGTATAATATATAAAAATTTCTTCCAAAACTCGCTGGGTTTGTTCAGATGCAGTAATATTTTTTTCTGTTACATTTTTTTAATGTCCAATTGCCTCTTGTTTTTGTGCTCTGCAGGCTTGTGTTCAAGAAGGTTCGCTCGTTGCTGGGCGGTAAAACGCGCGTGCTGTTGTCTGGCGGAGCTCCTTTATCCGCAGCTACTCAGCGTTTCATGAACATCTGTTTCTGCTGTCCTGTGGGACAGGGCTATGGCCTCACTGAGACCTGTGGAGCCGGGACCATCAGCGAGTGTAAGCATGGGATTCACTTAGTAGTGAAGCATGGACTCCGGACTGGAGTATTGGGACTTAAACAGGCCTCATAGAACTCATATTATGCTAATAAAATCAGAGGCTGGACCAGTAAGGTGCAGTAAAGTGTCAGTACTTCAAATCAAGGAGGGTGTAGGAGGTTCTAGTATTAAAATAATTAAATAGAATTAAAAGCTTGGGTTGATTAACAAAAGATTTGATTGGAGAGTTTTGGTTTGCTATAGGTTGATCTCATGTGAGTCACAGGTTGTCCCACCCTCGCGGCAATAAACATGTCATCAGAGAAGAGATGTTGTGGCAAGAGGAAGGGAAAGTTAATTTGATTAAAGAAATTACAATGTGGATGGATGAATAAGTTCTAATAAATACTGAAATATTTCATAAATTAATAATTGTCAACTGTGTTTTGAAGAACCAATGAGGTTAATTCTCATGTTACGCATTACATTTGTGCTTCTGCAAGAACCAATGAGGTTAATTCTCATGTTACGCAGCACGTTTGAGCTTCTGCTAGAACCAATGAGGTTCGTTCATGTGTTACGCAGCACGTTTAGGCTTCCTCAAGAACCAATGAGGTTAATTCTCGTGTTACGCAGCACGCCTAAGCTTCTGCAAGAACCAATCTCGCGCTGAGATTTTTTATTTTTTTTTTTGCTGTTTGACCAGAAGATACGGTTAAAGTTTTCCCATATTCTAGTGGTTAAGAGCAGAGGTATTCAAACTTTTGTAAAAATTGATTAAAAAGTAATGGAAAAACACTGAAGTGTTGCAAACATGCATTTGTTTCTCTCTAGACATTTACATTTAGAGAACATATTGAAGTATTGTATTCCCTTCAAATGTATTCCTTACATTTTCTTTAAAGAATTAACCCTGCTTTTGTGTTATGTTCAGCTCAGAAATATTTAATTGTCTAGAAATAATTGCTCTTTGACTGCAGTCTCTTTTAAATAAAAAAAAATCATTATAACTGAAATGAATTCATGGTTCAAATAGTGTGGGATTACCAGTAATACTTTTAAAACAATGCCATGGGGTCTTGAATAAAAACCTGGGATAATCCACTGGGTTAATGGAACTTTTCGTTAGATTACAGGAACCTATTGCTCAGAAAAATATGATAGAAACACCTTCAATGCAATTTACATGGAATTGAATCTGAGTAAATGAATGTGTGTTTGTTTAGTTGCTGATTACAGCACCGGACGTGTTGGAGCTCCTCTGGTGTGCTCAGAGATCATGCTGAAGGACTGGGAGGAAGGCAAGTCTTGCTTTTTAACAATTAAAATACTGAGATTTGAAATCTTATTAAATGTTGCCCATTTTAATGTATGGGTGTAGGTGGTTATTTCAGCACGGATAAACCAAACCCTCGAGGAGAGATTGTTGTTGGCGGTCCCAACGTCACCATGGGTTACTATAAAAACGATCAGAAGAACCGAGAGGACTTCTTTGTGGATGCGAACGGCCAGCGTTGGTTCTGCACCGGAGACATCGGAGAGTTTCACCCTGACGGCTGCCTCAAGATTATCGGTGTGGAGAGAGACACACACACACACACACACACACACACACAAAAACCTTCTTTCAAGACATAGGTTTCACAGACAAGCCTTAGATTAAGCCAGGATTAGGCCCTAGATCAATGAGGACATTTAAGTAGCTTTTATAACGTTCCTTAAAAAAAACATTGGAGACAAAACAATGGCACTTACATATTTTAAGATATGCCAGTGCAAGTTGCTTTCTGTTAAAACAGTGCAAACAAGCATTTTAGTCTGGGACTAGGCTTAAGCCTCATCTGTGAAATCGTGCAATAAAATCTCAGCACAATGTAAGTGTTATCATAGTAGTTCTGTACGTGCCTATGTACGTTTCTCTAAATCAGTGGTTCCCCTGAGGAAACGGGGGTGACAGGGTGGTACGTGAACAAAATGTGGAGTTTTGACTTTCATTTTATTCTACCTCACCGAGCATGTAATTCTAGCAGGTAAAGTGCCGTACATACATGACATCCAATCAAATGACCTCATCTTACGTGGTCAAACCTGACTGCATTCACACAAGCAGCGTGCATATGGTTGTGTTGCCTTAGCAAATCATGCTACATTACTGCCATTCTGGACAATGTACCTTTGTAAAAGTGGGTTTTTAGGACTTTACAAATAATAACCTATAGACACAAGACTGTATAGGGATTGATTTAAGACTCATTATTACACAGCTATGTGGAATACTTGATTCTGATTGGTCAATAGCACATTCCAGCGGTATGTTATTCCCAGATAACAACCTCCAAAGGGAATAACACACCGCTCATCCGGGTACTACAAGTTATCTTGACCGGTACTAATTATATGCTTAATGCTGTTGTTGACTGTCTGGCGCCATCTTGTGGCTGTAAACACTTAAAGGGTAAGTTCACCCAAAAATGAAATTTGTCATTAATGACTCACCCTAATGTCGTTCCACACCCGTAAGACCTCCGTTCATCTTTGGAACAGAGTTTAAGATATTTTATATTTAGTCAGAGAGCTTTCTGTTCCTCCATTGCACGGTATACTGTCCCTTTCCAGAAAGGTATGAAAAACATCATCAAAGTAGTCCATATGTGACATCAGTTGGTTAGTTAGAATCTCTTGAAGCATCGAAAATACATTTTGGTCCAAAAGTAACAAAAACTATGACTTTATTCAGTATTGTCTTCTTCAAACATTGTTTGTTTTCAATCCGCAAACAAAGATTCAAACGGTTATGAATCAGCGTATTGATTCATTATTCGTGATTTCAGCAGTTTGGCAGTTCGACACGCAATCCGAATCATGAATCAATTCGCTGATTCATAACCATTCGAATCTTTGTTCGCTTCGCGTCGGGTCCTGATTACTCTGTGGGGTTTATTCTGCGATAACAACCGGCTGGATGTACATTATCCCTTGCATATATTATCAAAGAACTCACACAGGGTATGTTTTTGTAGAGTCTATGCAAGCAAGAATGCATTTTTTTTCCCCAAATATCCAATAGTTCAACAAAACTATTAGTTTAAACACAGTACTCCCATTGTTTGCTCTATTTTGCAACTAAATAATAGTTCCAAAGAAAGCCACTGCAGAACTGCAACACACAGCGGTGTTTAGTGACCGAATCTGTGGCTTTGAATGAATCATGAGAGTCAATGAATCAAAGACCCATTCATAAATACTGCCACTTGCTTTATTACTTAATGAATGAATGACTCTCATTATGATATTGACTTACTGGTGGTTTTAGTTTAATATTTAAAAGTATCACTTCTGTTTTTTCCATCAATGCATATTTCTCTATTGAACATTTTTTATTTGAAAATGTAAAAATGCACTGGAAAATCAAGTGGAATAGAGGTGGTATGCAGAAGGATGTTAAATGCCAAAGAAAGTTTAGGAACCACTGCTCTAAATTGTTTTGGCTTGTGCGTGTAGATCGTAAGAAGGACCTGGTGAAGTTGCAAGCTGGTGAATATGTGTCTTTGGGCAAAGTGGAAGCTGTGCTCAAAAACTGCTCATTCATCGACAACATCTGTGCTTATGCCAACAGGTGAGTGCAAACGTGCACAATTCAGCACAGTCTCATGCTTCATAAATGTTGTGTAGTGTTTTAGATGAGCTGTATAAATCTTTCCCTCTCTTTACACAGTGATGAGTCTTATGTAATTGGGTTTGTGGTGCCTAATCAGAAGCAGTTAACCACCCTTGCTACGCAGAGGGGCATTAGAGGATCATGGGAAGAGATCTGCAACCATCCAGAGATGGAGAAAGAAGTTCTACGTATCATCACAGACGCGGCTATATCAGGTCTGTCAACAACAGGGCAAAGTGACAATTGTGTAGATAGAATATATATATTTTAGATTTAAAGAAATTAATACTTTCATTCAGCAAGGATACATTCAAATGATCTAAAGCGACAGTAAATACATTTATATTACTACAAAACTTAGCATATAAAATATTTTCATATTATATTAGCATATTAGAATGATTTCTGAAAGATCATGTGACACTTTCACTGGCCAAGTTCCAATAATTTTTTTTTTTTTAAATTAACTTATTAAATGTCACTCAACTTTTGCCAAAAGACTAGCCACAGTATTTTGTCATCTTATTAAGCTTCTTGCTGTTTATTACTATGTTTTATGTTTTTGTTTATTTCAGTAGCTTAGCAAGCTACAGTTCTCATCACCATAAGGCTTTGAATTTGATATATAATCTCTTTGTTCTGATTCACAGATAAGCTTGAGCGCTTTGAGATCCCAAAGAAAATTCGTCTGAGTGCCGAACCCTGGACGCCAGAGACGGGCCTCGTTACCGACGCCTTCAAACTCAAACGCAAGGAACTAAAAACGCACTATCAGGACGATATCGAGAGGATGTACGGCGGCAAGTGAATGAAACCAGGGGTCAGTCGGTGGTGTGATGTGGTGGGAAGGGGTTTAGGACACACCATACCACAATGCCTATATACAAAAAAAACAACCCACAATCCTCTGCCTTCCTGCTTCCTGTGATGTTCTGTGATCAAAACAGGGACACACTTGAATTTTGTTTATGGTTCAATGAGAGGGAACGGAGCTGAAGCAGGTACTAACTGACGCACTTTTCTCAGATGATTCGCAAGAGTGACTCCTGGAAAAGGCACAATACAACCTACAGACTGTGAGACTTTTGGACCCCACCCATTTCTCTTCCTTTTCTCTCATTGGCTCTTTTCAGTAGACACCCCGTCCTCACATTATTCTGTAGGCAGATGCGCTTGATGATTCCACCTGCAAAGCGCTCACACTGAATTCTCATCTTGAGTCTATGCAGGGAAACGTGTTACAATTTGCCGGTATTTTTTGTTGCTTATTTCTTTGTTAGCTTTGACCCATTTGTTTTTTCTAGGACTGATGTTTTGGTATGAAACAGCTTAATGAGCCACGCAAGATTTGGATGTGTGTGGAATGTTTCTCTAAATGTATCTGTTACAATGTATGGAATCTTGGCGTGTGTACTTGACATTTTGTTACCCGGCTTCTGTTGTTTACCTGTATCCAAAGGCTGTTACTGTCACCCTGCGTGAAATTGATGTAGTTCAAGTGCTAGCGCACATTGAGGACTGTGTACCTAGAAAGAGCTGCAGAAAACCTAACAATCTAGACCAGGAGAGACCAGTATTAAACCAGATAGCTGTTGTAATGTGAAAAAAGCAGCTCAAATTCTACACAAAATGCAAATAGCTTTAATGGAGAGCAATCTTATGCCAGAGATGTGCTCTAATACTATAGAGAAACTTTAACATTAATCCAATTTCACTTGCATACATAATCTAAAGTGTGTTTCTGTCAGTGAGTTGGCGTCCACCCAAGTGTATGCTTTGCATTTAATATCTGATCTGCAGCAGAACAATTCACTCCCCGTACCGCTCTGCTCTCCCACATTCCTTTACTCATGTCTACAGGGTTTGCCTAAGGATCACACAAAATGTAAGACTCTGTACTTTCAGCGTATATTCTTTTGAACTCATTGTTTTTGTCTGAATTTGTAAAGCCTTTAACCTTATTCCTTTTTAAAATGTCATATACAGTATGATGTCAGCCATTGTGTCGCATGGATGTTTTGCAAGGGAGCCAAGTGTTGAAGTGTTGTAGTTTAGGTGCCCTTTTTGTTTTCTTAAAATGGCCATTTTTTTATTATATTGTGATATTGTCATTGTATGAAATGATTAGTAACTTCAACAAAGAGGAGACGTATGAATTTGAATGTGCAATAGACAAATGATACGCACAGTCCGGCCCTAAGAGCATGAATGTCTCCAGCCTCTTCGATGTAACGGAGGAGACACATTTATTGTGCTTCAGACTGTGCAGATCACTATCACTGAATAACATGATTCGACAAATGATGCATTATGATTCGCATTTGACTTTGCATGATTCAGGAGATGTAAACCAAACAAGCTTCGAATAAGAACATATTGTATCTCGGACATTGACAAATGTGGCATTTGCAAATGTTTCTCAATCTGTACATTTATTCATTATTTATGTTTTTGTTGATTTTCAGCACTTAACATTTTCAAGACATATATTATTTTTTGTTTTTTTACGATATGTTTTCCGGATTCCTTTAGACGCAGTTTTGATTATTCTTTGGGTGTAGAAACACTCCAGCTTTACCGTCACAACATGATGCTCTTCTTTGTTTTATGATTGTCATTATTTCTGTTTGTCCTAAAAGGAACTGAAGGCAAATGGTGTTCCTAAACTAGACAAGTCTGCCTTTCCTGAGCTCGATGGAGGATGTTGATTGCCTTTTTTTACACAGTGGAAATTAAAAGTGGTTTATAGGAATTTATACTTTTGATTTAATTTATCTTCAAATTCAGGGAGTTACTCATCCCCTCTTAGAGCTGCTATTCTGCTCACCTTGATTGTGCTTCATTTACATCCTGCAATATCATTGGTTCCAGCCACAAGCAGCTGGCCAATCAGCTGTTAGTCCAGAGAGAGAGAGGGGGGAATGTAATCTGATTGGTGTGTTCGCTTGTCAGTCGTGTCCTTTACAACAACTAACCCAAATTAATCAGAGTTCAGCCTGTTAGACGCTGATGCTGTCAATATGTCTCTTTAACCGCATTCTAGCTCACGTTCTTGATGACGTGCTTGATTCAGAATGATGTTTAATGTCTGCCCACAGACCTGTTGAGCATTTTAGACACACAAAAAGGATGTTGGGTGGATTCATTCTCTCTCCTTCTGTGGCTCGCTCCGTAAATATGACGTTTAGGTCAGAAATTGCATTTAGCAGATGTATGGTTATAAACTTCTTTCAATTTGATTAGTCTTTGTTACTGACCAGGTTTGGGGTCTTTTCTCCTCTGTGTGGGTGGTTACTGTCTTACGACAAGCAGGTCATAGCAAACATCTCCATTATTTATTTGTAATTTGGCCTTGAAACTATGTTATATGGAATAAAGTTTTGAGAATTATGAGGGGATGTTTGAGTATTATTAATGTGCCATTATTTTTCAGAAAATGAATGGTTCATATATGATTTAGAATAATTTTAAATTGATTTGTCCATTTTAAGACATTTTAACACTTTATTTTAAGGTGTCTTTGTTACACTAATTATACATTTAAATATGACGTAATATTAAGTAACAACATGTCCTTATGGTTAGGTTTGGTTTAGGGTCAGTTGCATGTAATTATGCATAATTTATAGTTATTACTATAGTATAACTACACTATTACTATACTATAACTACATCTATTACTATACTATATCTAACAATGGCACTGTAAAATAAGGTGTTACTGATTTGTCTATACTTTTTTACATGTATATAAATTTGTAAGTAATTTAATTTCAGAGTAAATGTAGGTGGATCTCATTATTTGCCAGTAGATGTCAGCATCAGATAATTTACCCAAGAGAGAATCACTCTGAAATCCATACCTACTGTACCTTTTGCCTAGTAATGTCAAATAATAATGATAATATGTTTGAATGCTCCTTATCATTATTAGCATATTGTTCATGTAAACTTTTCTATGAAAAAATTCAATATTTACTTAAGATGTGCCATGTTCCAAATAAAAATTCACTCACTTCATGGAAACATTTTCCAAGATCCAGATTCGCAGCTGCACTATGAAAATGCTGTTCCATTACAAAAGGAAACTGGTTCGGAAAAGGCAATTTAGATTTACTTTAATACAAGTCCAGTTTATCTAAAGAATGTAGCCTAAAATACACTTCCCAATGCAACTAAAAGTAAAGTTCCCTTTTTAAAGAAGTGATCCATCTTTCGGATTAGATGTTAAACCGAGGTCCTGACTCTCTGTGGTCATTAAAAATCCCAGGATGTCCTTTGAAAAACAGGTTTAACCCTGACATCCAGACCAAATTTGCCCATTGGCCTCCGTCCATCATCATGGCCTCCTAATCATCCTCATAAATACTGATCGTTCTGGCGCACTGTGGCTGCCGACGTATCGTCCAGGTGGATTGGTGGTGTTTGAGGAGAATCCCCCCTTCCATGTAAAGCTCTGAGTGCTGAGAAAAACACTATATAAATGTAAATGTAATAAGTGTGACTTGAATTGTGCAAGCTCAAGAGTGGGACTGCATATTTTGAATATATTGTACGCATTTATATAAATCCCGTCTCTGTGACCTTGCTCAGTTGACGTCAGACTATTTAATGCTCTTTAAACATCCGGGGCTTGAATCCTCATATGATGTGCAGCACTCAATGCTCGGCAGATTGCTGCTTCAAAGCGCGCCTATACAACACTAGAGTCAACTAAACAAGTCAGTCCTTAGAACAAGTATCAGTGTCCATGGAAACCAAGGCCATAAACCGACAGCGACTGTCTTTTGTGAACATCAGGAGGTGGAGAAGGAAGGAGACAAATAAATTCTTAGCAACTTGGTGACAAGTCAGCATAGCTTTGTGAAAGAGAAAAAAAGTAAATGAATGGCATTATAGAAGATGTGTTGAAAACATAAAATCAAGCATAGTTATTAAATAGAATGAGTCAAGCGCTGCACACAGCTGTGGATCAGGAGCAGATAAATGACTCTGCAGCGTGTCGGTCATACTACAGTAAACCCAAAACATGGTATCTGTTTTATGTTTTGGTGAATTCGTGCTAACTCACTCATATGAAGTTTTAGTATGTTCTGCTTGCGCTCCACTGGCAGGTGTGTTTAGGGATGGGGTTAGGGGACCTTCATGCTTACTTTCTTCACATCAAACAAATTCATACTAAATCACCACCTCATAAATTAGTAATGTTTTCCTGTGATATTGGGATGTCAAAACTCACATATCATGCTACAGATCGATAGATAGATAGATAGATAGATAGATAGATAGATAGATAGATAGATAGATAGATAGATAGATAGATAGATAGATAGATAGATAGATAGATAGATAGATAGATAGATAGATAGATAGATAGATAGATAGATAGATAGATAGATAGATAGATCGAACAACTGTATGGATATATGGATGGATGGAAAAAATTATGGATGGAAAAAATGATGGATGGATGGATGGATATTAAGTATGATGGATGGATGAATATTAAGTATGATGGATGGATGGATGGATGGATGGATGGATGGATGGAAGATAGAAACAAATGTGGATAGATGGATATATATTAAGTATGATGGATGGATGGTTGGATATTAAGTATGACGGAAGGACGGACGGACGGACGGACAGACAGACAGACAGATAGATAAATCCTCCATTATTGTAGTGCAAAACGTTTCTACTCTTGCATGGATATATTTAGGTACATTTCAGGCTCTCTGACTCGATTCACTGGCTGCAAATCAGCCGACAAGCAAGAGAAGGGATTTCTATCAGAGGATCCACTGGGAGCTTGTGGTAAACATGTATCACTGCCAAACACATCATGATTCTCCCAGTTTCAATTTATGACTAATTCTCAGAAGCCTCTCACCCTCTCTCACAGCATGTATTATTGTATGTATGGCGTGCACATTCGGATCCAATCAGACCTTAATGAATATTGCGGTATCCACAAATCATTTACTGTTCAATAAAACCCCATTATTAAAAACTCATGTGCATCAAAAACAGCAAGTCAATAGAGACCACTGTCAGTCTCAGTCCTCCTCTCACTCACCGTAAACACACACACTTATATACAGTCAGTCAATGACACAAGGACTTGCAATTCTAATGACACTGTTCTGTTCATTGACATAATTACCTGCTTTTGAGAGATGAACTAAGGATTTAGAGCAAGTTACAGGCTCTTGCAAGTAGTCCATTGTGTGGTGCTGTTTGCATGAATTGTTTCAAGAAATAAAGTCCCTGGTTTGCAAATGTAAAGGATTTTTGAGAAATACACTAAAGCAACTGAGAAAAGGTTTCTCCCAAGGTTTATTTTTCTCCATCATGCCCTGATGGAGTTTTGGTTCCTTGCCACTGTCGCCTTTGGCTTGGCTTGCTCAGTTGGGGACACTCAAATTATGATCCAAGTTACTCAACTAAATATACAAATAGAATTTATTAATTTGGTCATATATAATTCTATAAACTATCCAAATTAAACTAGCCAAATCAAATTTTGTTGCAATGTTGTCCTGTTTAACACTGTGAAGCTGCTTTGAAACAATCGTCATTGTAAAAGCGCTATATAAATAAAGTTGATTGATTGATTGATTGATTGAGAAAAACTAATGTTCTAAAAATGTTCTGTTCATATACAAATTTAAATTTGATTTTGAATTCCAGATGTTGTACCACACTTTATGTTACACATCACCAGTTTACACAACAGAGATGGTCAGTACAGACTCCATAGTGATATGTGTGTATGTGTGTTCATATTTTTCTATCCCGGTGGGGACTTCAACCTGAATTCACACTTACTCATGTCACCGTGCCTAAATTAAGGTCCCCATGAGGAAACAAGCTTATAACCTTTTTTTTTTTTGAAAATGTAAAAAAAAAAGTCCTCTGTGATGGGTAGGTTTAGCGGTACGGTTAGTGTAAGGAGATAGAATATACAGTTTTTACAAAAAACATTAAGTCTATTGAGAGTCCCCACAAAGATAGTAAACCAGACGTGTGTTAGTGTGTGTGTGTGTGTGTGAGAGACAGCAAACTGACTGTCAGGATGTGTTTGCTGTTCTCCATCTGTGAAACTGGCAGTGAAAGATGAAGAATGACAAATCAGAAGAAAAGCAATAAGCAAAATAATCATCAGGGAAAGATGAGGGAAACCTTAGATTGACACAATCAAACAAATGTATTCATATACCCCGATCAGGCATAACATCATGACATTATGACCAGTTGAAGTGAATAACGCTGATTATCTCTTCATCACGGCACCTGTTAGTGGGTGGCAGCAAGTGAACATTTTGTCCTCAAAGTTGATGTGTTAGAAGCAGGAAAAATGGGCAAGCTGAAGGATTTGAGCGAGTTTGACAAGGGCCAAATTGTGATGGCTAGACGACTGGGTCAGAGCACCTCCAAAACTGCAGCTCTTGTGGGGTGTTCCTGGTCTGCAGTGGTCAGTGTCTATCAAAAGTGATCCAAGAAACGAACAGTGGTGAACCCGCAACAGGGTAATGGGCTGGTCCATGTGGTCTGATCAAAAAGACAAACTACTGTAGCTCAAATTGCTCAAGAAGTTAATGCTGGTTCTGATAGAAAGGTGTCAGAATACACAGTGCATCGCAGTTTGTTGCATAAGAGGCTGCATAGCCGCAGACCAGTCAGGGTGCTCATGCTGACCTCCAAAAGCGCCAACAGTGGGCATGTGAGCATCAGAACTGGACCAAGGAGAAATGGTAAAAAGGTAGCTTGGTCTGATGAATCACATTGTCTTTTACATCACTTGGATGGCCGGGTACGTGTGCGTCGCTTACCTGGGGAACACATGGCACCGGGATGCACTACGGGAAGAAGGCAAGCCGGCAAAGGCCGTGTGATGCTTTGGGCAATGTTCTGCTGGAAAACCTTGGGTCCTGCCATCCATGTGGATGTTACTTTGACACGTACCACCTACTGTGCCTAAGCATTGTTGCAGACCATGTCACACCTTGCAACTTACAGGACTTAAAGGATCTGCTGCATCTTGGTGCCAGATACCAGAGCACACCTTCAAGGGTCTAGTGGAGTCCATGCCTCGATGAGTCAGAGCTGTTTTGGCAGTAAAAGGAGGACCAACACAATATTAGGAAGTCATAATGTTATGCCTGATCGGTGTACATGCACTATGACAGAAAGACAGATAACAGCACAGAGAAACGATATCGTTGGAATTACTTTCAGAACTATTTTTTTCCAGCTAAAGAACGACAAAAGCCAATCAGAATCCATCCTGTTATAACGAGCTCAAGCATTTAAAGTGACAGACAAGCACAAGCTTAGAATAAACAGAACGATATCGTCCGCTGGTGTGGACGCTAATATAGTTATCTTTATAGTTATCTTTCTTGGTGTGAAAGGGCCTTAAGACTGTGTTCTGTTGGAGTTATTAAGTGTGTGTGGTTCAGGTATACACTACATTATGGGGAGAAAATGTACCCACAAAGATGGCAAAATCTGAAATCCTTATTCTTGTGGGGATATTTTTGGACTCCCTGAGGAAAACAGCTTTTAAATCGTACTAAGAGATGTTTTCAAAATGTACAAATGCAGAAAGCGTTCTGTGATGGGTAGGGTTAGTGCAAGGGGATAAAATATACTGTTTGTACGTTATAAAAAACATGTCTATGGAAAGTCCCCATAAAACATGGAAACCCAACGTGTGTGTGTGGTTAGAGATATTGATATGTCTGGTATATGAGTCATCACTGGGATATATTTATAGCCCCTCCACAGAGAGAGAGAGAGAGAGAGAGAGAGAGAGAATGGTGGAGAGAGGAAGGGAGGGTGTCAGCGGGCAGCTCTGTGTTCATGTGGGAAGGGAGGATCTAATGAGAAACTCACTGTGTGGTCAAACTCTGGTACTTTTAGCACTGTGACAGAGCTGTCACCCCTTTCCCTTATGTACAGGCCTCTTCTGGCTCTCCCTCCATCTGTGTAGATGTAAAGCTGGATGATTTTAATGAACACAGAGACTCCAACCGCGCTCGGCTATGCAACCAAAGGTCATTTTCCTGTGTTTTCTCCTCAGCGCCCGTTTTTTTTCTCAGAACTATGATTCATTAAAGGTGTGAAAACTTTCTGTGCTCCTTTTCATGAAGCCCCCACGCACACACATTTAAGCAGTTGCTTGGCTCATTTCTTGACTGTTTATAATTATAACCATATCTGTGATGTACTGTATGAGGAATCTAATTCGCACAATCTGCCACAATAACAACAGTGTGTTCATGCTGGTTTCGCGTGGGCTAGAGGGAGAGTCGCAGACAGAGATTCACAAGAAACTCAATACAACAAATATACAGTACATCCGTTTTACCAGTCTCTAACTGCTGAAATAACTAGCCAATACTGAAATTCCATGCTAGTTTCATTAACAAAAAAAAAAAGTCAACCTAGGAAAACCTGCCACTACCTCATTTTGTCTAAACTCCAAAAACATACCAATTCATACAATTCTCGTGATTCCTTGCACAATACTATATGTAATGACCTCAAACACCATAGTGCATGATTTGTAAACGAATACATTTTACTCTTTGCATCATATAACCAGCTCCATACAACTCTCAGTACAGCAAACTTGAACAGTTTTTTTATTGTGACAAGCCACAGTAAAAGAGATTAAAGACTTCAGGCGTCAGCAAATGTTCTCCATCTCATCGTTAACACTTTCAGTAAGGGTTTTAGTGCAGCTGGTATGTTATTTTACCTTTTAGCATAACTCATTACATTGTGAGATTCAAATTAATCTGTTTCAGATAAAACTGAACACACTTTTAGCAGAACTCACTGGACATTTCACTTTTCACTACAGGCCTGATTTTCCAATAAGCCCGGGTCATAGTATTTGTTTTGGACTTGGTTCCACGTTTTTGGACACATGCAACCATGATGGGATTACCATAGTATTAATATCTTACAGTATCATATAAATGCCATGTTATATGAATATGTAAACCAGTCCCATAGTATAAATTAACTCTAAAATGACAGTAGTTTCACTTAAATCATAATTTCATTTCCACAAAATATCAAACCAAGTGACATGTGCACATAAACAATGATTAAACTAACTTATCACTTTAAAGTACCATATAAGCTATTTGTGTGATTACTTTAAAGGTGCAGAATGTTATTTATGAGAAACGCCGAACACCACAACACACTTGTAGCCAATCAGCAGTAAGAGGGAGATTTGAAGAAAGGCTGTTGAAAGAGAGATGGCTGAGAGGCATTACAAAAGTGAAAACGTCAGAGGAATATCACTGGAAAAAGAAGGGTTATGATCAGGCAAGAGCTTTAGGACCCACGTTAATATTAGAAAAGCTTTCCAGCACGGGAGAGACCTATGCGGGAAGGGCTGAAAACGGATGCTGAGGTTCCATTTTTTCTGCTCCATACGTGAGTAACATTAGTTTTGCTGTGTTTCATAGAACCAAGATATGCTGTTGTTGTAACGTTAGCTATAGTAACAGAACAGTTTTGAGTTTCATTAGCCGCATTTCTACTGCGTGCTAGTGCGTGCCAGGGCCAGTTGCGTTTCCACTGTCACTTCCGGGGCTTGATCAGGCCTTGTCTGGGCTTCCTCGGGGTCAACAGCCAGGGTTTTTTGGCCCGTTGAATACCTTGGTCTAAATCGGGCAAGCTCGTTTCTTTATACCCGACTGTCTGATATCCATATTTTGCGCCGTATACTACTAGGCTATGTCATAAAGCCAGTTTTTCGGGCGCTTCCTCTGTCCGTTTCTCTGACTGAAAATAAAACTGTATTGGGACCGTCACTGGAGAGAGTGCTAAAGCTGCTCCGGTCGTATTTTATTGGAAAATTTGTAGAAATTATCATTCTTTCTAAATGTGATGTAAACACAGTCCTGTGAATACAAATAAACAGAAACACGCGACTGAATAAGTACCCGTGTCATCTTTCGTTAGTGATATAGCGGTAAATAACACATTATTGTTGTGTGACTAATGTGTAATCTCGACAAAAGTCATTGTGATCACTGTATCACTTGTTGTAAAACTGTGTTAAACTTGTGTGACGTTGTTCCAAAGAGGCGTGTTAGCGGCGGGTTTTAATGAAGGGCTGCGGAGCTTCTGGCCCGACGGTGTAAACGCAGCATGGTTTTGGGCTTGGTGCTACAGGTCCAAGGATATTAGCCAAAGCCCGGCCCGTTGAAAGCCCTGGCTTGCACTGGCCCGACAGTGGAAACGCGCTACTGTTTGTCTGGAGCTGCTGTGCTGCTTGTGACTAACAACCAACTCTTGCTTGTATTATTTTGCTTTGTTTCAGCTATGGTAAAGAGACATCTACTCTTGAATTGTGTGTTTATGCATTTTGGGGGTGGAGTAATGAAGGGAGGGCTGTGTTTGTTTAGGTTGATTTCAAATATCAAATGTTTTTCCCAGAAATCACTTACTGCTCCTTTAAATGGACCCATTCCATGACCAAGTCAATTGGTTGAAACATCAGCTTCTAAAACACAACATACTTGTATAATGGTGACCAGCAATGCTACTTATTCTCAGTATCAGTGAGGCTTAAAGACTGTACCATCTGAAGATATCTTAAATACTGTTCCATCAGCTAGATTGCTCTGCTAGAATGCTCTGAAGTTTCCTAATTGCTTTATATTTTTCCAAAACACTGCTCAAAAAGCAAAGCAGATGGTGTTGGGCTTATCACAGCTGGCGAATGTGGCTAACCTAACACATCTGACCACCGAACATGCTGGTAGTTCGACAGAAACACAAGGTCACCATCACATGTGGCCGTTTGGACATTTCAATGCTCCAAAGAGTTCTGAAAGGGACGGAGCAGAATTGAGAGTGGAGGAGACTGCAAGAGAGACGGAAAGACTAGGAGAAACCAGCTGACGTCAATGTCCATTTCTCCTCATTAGGAATACTGATGTATTGTTAAGAGATAGAAAAATGAAAAGAGCCTCCGCTCCACACGTAAGAGAATACGTCATTCAGAGCCATGAGTCAGAGAGAGGTGAAGGAGTATGGAGGGAGGGGGGAGAGAAACTGAATGAATGAATGAATGAAGGAGAGATGGCTAATAATAAGACTAAAGATGAGTTAGAGCAAAATAAACAAGAAAACATCAATGAAAGATGGTTGTGGATCTTTATACTGGTGTATATTAATACAGTGCTTCTGAATTGGTGGGTCACAACCCAAAAATGGGTTCCAGATCTGTTTTTACTGGGTCGTGAATAGCAGGACAAAAATAATAAAATGATAAAGAAATCTTTAAAAAAATAATTAAATAAATATATAATATATCACTATATTCTGTTGTGGTGTGAGAAAAACATAAAATGTCTTCTATTATGATCAGTGTAAGAGAATCTGAAGAAATCGGTTTGCAACAACCTTAGGGTGATTACCTGACACAAGTTAAAGCATGGCACTAACAATGCCAAGGTCATGGTTTCAACCGTTCCTGCCCCTCCTGTTCTCCTCAGGAGATTGTTTTTTGTTGTTGTTAAAAACCTACCCTTTTGTTTTTGCGCACTAAATCTGCCTTATTAGGCGAGTGAGAGAACAGGAGACAGATAGAAAGGAAGAGAAAGAAATGTCAGATAAACAATGGTCTTCCCATCCTCATTACAACCCACCTGCCACACACATAGCCTCTCACTTCAACACTTACAGAACAAGTGAACAAGAGAGATGAGTGAAAGACGTAAAGCAGAAGATCACCATGGAGACAGGGAGTCAAGCAAGATGGAAAAAAGAAGGAGGGGGAGAGAGAGAGATTAAGGGGGAGAACTGCCCTTTGGATAACCAAAGAGACATTATAGTGCCTCCCAAAGACAAATCACAAATGAGATCTCCTTAAAGGGTTACTACAGCGATTAGCATTAAGCTTTGTATCAGTAGAAACCCGGAAGTATATTCAAATTATCGTACTTTCCCCCCTCATATTACCCTGAGACGAGAGAATTATGTATTTTATTTCTGGAAAAATTCCTCCGATGATGCAAATATCATCATTTTGCGTCATCGGAGGAGTTCCCAGCGCTGAAGTACCCCTTTAAAGTCAACATGAAACCTACGGACACTATTTGCTTTTTAAAAGACTTATGTAATACTTTGTTCCAGCTGAAGCCACCAGTATCCCTTATCTTATTGAACAATATAAAATGGGCATTCTGCTGTAAAGTGTGGGTACACTAATGCATAAAAACAAACATCTATGATCTATGAGTCATTCCCACACACTTTAGTACCTGTTATATTCACTCCATGACACACAGAGACTGTTGGGTATCGAGGGCCACTGAAGTGCCTGTTGGTTTCTGTTGACTCTGGAATTACAAGCCTTGATTGAGATTTCAGGAACCGCACAACGCCGCTGTCAATATCCCCAGCAACCTCAGATATGGAGAGATGGGGAAAAGACAGCGTAAGAGACAAGCAGCAGCATAGGGGACACAGAAAGTAAAATAATTAATTGACTGATAGATTTCATTGCTTGTATTTATGAGAATGACAGCAGTGAGACAATGCAGCCCTCCCATTCTATTCTCATTGACATTCATCCTCTTCTCCCTCCCTCACTCCCTCCCTCTGCCGCGCTGTCAGCCCATCCCAGCATACTGAACACAGCTCTGGGTAACTGATGCTTTCATTGAGCCGAATCAAATCAACAGCCTTCAGAACAGGCCAAGCATATAATCTCAACTCAAACTGTCAGTTTACAGAACAGGAAAAAATCTGCTGTGTTCTCAAAGCTGCTTCAGTTCAGCTACATTAATAGAATGTATTGTTTTAGTATAGATAAAATATAGCACTGATTTTACCGATTTGAACACACAGTAAGTAACAAATAACCTGCATTGTTTGTGCTACGAACATGATCAAATCAAGAGGCTTGTTGAAGAGAGATGTGCTATTAATTCTGTAAGTGAAAAAAAATCATGCTTGGAATGATAAAACAGGCCCAAAATTATGACTTCTTGACTTTGGGTGCATCTCAAATTGCTCCCTAGCTTCTGAGGTCATCAAATTCTGGCACTGGTAAGGACTACACATTGGGACACTGGTGAATCTATTTCTGGCGATGTGAGAACGCCCTCATCTTTCTGACATTATTTGTTAATGTTATTTAAAGTACATCATGATAAATAATTGCTGTTTACAAATACGTGCAACTTTAAGCCACAAGTAAATTATAAATGTTAGCTAGGTTATGTTAACTACCTGTCTAGCGATGTATGTCCATGCTCAAATATAATAATGGTTTGTATTCAGGGCTTGACATAATTTTTTTGCTCATCAGCCACTGTGGCTAGTGGTTTTCCAAAGTTACTAGCCACTCATCATTTTCACTGGCCACAATTTTGACAACAATGCCATGGGGGAAAACTGCCATATAGATATTTTTAATATTATCTCATAACTTGGCAGAAGGCATATTAGGCTGCTGTCACTTTAAAGGATTAGTTCACTTTTACATAACAAGCGTGACCTTTTCAACGTAATTGCGTATTACGTGACGTCACATACACATATCATAGAACGGAGCAAGGTGAACATTTGTGCTTATAAAACTTAAACTTTTTTTTTTTTTAAATGGCCGATCGTTTCATTAGATAAGACCCTTATTCATCGTCTGGTATAGTTTAAAGCCCTTTGAAGCTGCACTGAAAATGTCATTTGGACCTTGAACCGTTTGGGGTCCATTGAGTCTATTATAAGGAGAAAAATCCTGGAATGTTTTCATCAAAAACCTTAATTTATTTTCGATTGAAGAAAGAAAGACATGGACATCTTGGATGACATGGGGGTGAGTAAATTATCAGCAAAAGTTTATTTAAAAGTGAACTAAACCTTTAAGACCTGACGCACAGATCCATTATACTGTTGCACATACATTTCCCACCGCTCAACTTAACATTCACTTTTGACATTATTTGATGTGTATTTGACTGTTTAAGCGCAATAAGCAGTGAAAAAGAACTCAATTTAGTGCTGAGAAGTGTCTTTATGTGTGCACACTTTGGGTGTGTAAACAAAATCTGAGGGAATGAGTAAAATTATGCAGAATACAAGCAAATCCACACCGTAAAACCAACAATATTCATCCGGAGCAAATGAAACGAGTGAGGGGAGGCGGGTTTGTGTCACTTGCTGACGGAGAGATGAGAGAGCAAGAAAACAGCTGGTATCGTGTATCTATTCTGCGGAAAATGAGTATTGGAAACTGTGGCGAGGTGGATGAGCGAGAGACGTGGTAGGAACGAGTGAGACCGGTGCGTGACTCGAGAATGAGTGTCACCTGCGAGGCACACCGGTCTCGAGTCCTCTCATGAGGGAGCTCGAAGGCATATAAGGACGAGCGACACAAGTGAAGGATGAGAGAGGACCAGACCTGAATTTTATGTTATGTTTTATTTTGTGTGTGCGTGACAGTCTTCCGTGAGGGGCTACCCGCGTTACTATCAGTTTGTTTATTTATTTATTAAAGTCTTTAAAACATTCGCCGGTTCCCGCCTCCTTCTTCCCATAACAAAGAACTGTGTTACAGAAGCGTTTTATATATTTTAGTATCGTTATGTAGCGAAAAAAATATATTTTTGACAACACAACACTCAACTTATTTTCATTTAAACTATAAGTTTATTATTATTATTATATTGATTTATTATTAGCATATTATAATATAATTACAAATTTGTTATTTCATATAAACTTTATAGTTTATTATTTTATGCCTTTTTAATAGACGACAATTGAAACCTTTTACATGTTATATATAAAATTCAACCTGCCAAAGTGGAGTGACTGCATTACACGCCACTGCTGAAATCCACCCGCATTTGGCGGGTGTTAATGTCAAGCCCTGTTTGTATTTTTCAGTGCATTGGACGGATTTTGTGATTGAGAAAGCCTTTAAAATGGCCGACTCCCTGTTCAGTGCCCTGCCCTGACTTCTGAACTAGGGAGCTGATTGAGATGGACCCCTTAACATTGAAGGAGGAAGTTAAGCCATATCTAGAGAGAATTTGAGCTCTAACTTGGACCAGTAGCAAGCAACCACCTAGCGACCAATCAGAACGTCCTAGCAACCACATAGTAACGGCAGGTAAATTACCCACAACATCCTAGCAAACCTAAGTGACGAAAGTGCTCAATCAAAACCCCTTAGCAAAAGCCTAGCAACACCCACAACACTCATATCTTATTCTAATATGATTTATATTGTGCACTGTGAAAGCTAGCTGTTGAAATAATAAATAAAATAATGATAAATAAAATAGCATATTAAAAAAGTCACCATAAAAATAAAATGGACAATTCTGATTATGGAATTCTGAAAATGATTTATCCGTGCACATAATTATTTTTTATTATTCATTTACCCTCATAATCTAATCAATTTATCTATAATTACATGTTTACTGACACATGGACGGGACAATATATTACTCACATGAGATGGACCTATAGCAAACCACAACACCCGCCCTACATTTTTTCTTGTTTGAGAAGCCGTTTCACTCAGGTATATGTCACAATATAAAAGACAAGACTATCATAGCTTCTGTTTCATGCCGACTTGAAGGCTTATGCTTAAAAAGTGAGAAAAAAAAAAATCTGCCTATGGAACTAGACAAAAAACATTTATTCAAGATACATTCACTCTTTATTCTCAAGTTTTAAAGCTGAAGCTTGCAATATCTGCAACAAAACTAATTGTAATTGGTTTGAGACAAAACAACATTCTAAAACAATTCTATGAGTTTAATGTTTGAACAATGCAAGACGGGAAAATGTTTTAAATTGTCAATATAAAAAAATATATATATTGCATGCAATTTTGCTTCTCAGGATAATATATCTTATTTTTAAGCATGTTTAGATGTTTGTACTGGAAAACAAGACAAAGATGCTGATTAAGAATATGATTTCTTTTTAGAATATGATCTTATTTTAGCCACTCAGCTGGTAACTAAAGAACTACGGTAAAAAGCGGTTTCATCTGAAAATATAAAAGCATTCATTCTTGCATCTCATTAGATGTGATTAATGTGCAGAATCTTGCTTATACCAAGAGAATCCCTCGTCAACCCGCCTACGCGTCTTTCAGCCTATCAGATCATCCGTCACAGTCCACGCACACATGACTGTAACCTCCTGCTCACACCTCCACAACGCCTATTTATAGCCAATTCCAGCAAGACGTGTTTCAGAGTCATGTCTTCCACGTTATTTTCCCAGTCCACTCTCTAGGTTCTGATAGAATGATCGTCACAGCAACAGAAGAAAACATGATTAAGGGGAGAAAATACAGAAATTCAATGAGTTGTGGATTGATTTCCTTGTAATCTTATTGAGAAAGCAGGGAGGAGTGTTTAGACAGCTTTTCAGGGGAACAGCTCTGCTGCAACCCAGCACTCCTCCTAATGGAAGTCAGTAGATATGTATTTTTTATGAATCAAGAAGCAGAAATAGAATGGATTGTTTGGCGTTACAGCCATGGAAACATCCCCTAACTAACACGCACACGCAGAGGCTTATGACTCATCTGATCATGTGACTGCTCCATTAACGTCAGGAGGGCCCGTCTCACCCCTCTTTCCCCAGAGAGCAGTCAGCTGACTGTGGGTTACGAGCCCAGAATCAGTATGTGCTAAAAACAAACTGCGGAGCGCTTTAATTAAGAAATATATGCACCATTTTGATTCTGTGCTGTCAGGGACTAATATGACTTTTTGCTGTATATGGTTCTCTGGAGATCAATAAAGATCTTGATGTTAAATTACAGGTTCTTCAGGTCAGCACACTCTTAAAAATAAAGGTTTCAAAAGGGGGTTTTGAAGTGATGCCATTGAAGAACCTTTAAATGTATTTATTTTAAATAATTAAACAATCCCTGTTTGAAAAAAAACAACAACTAAAACCAGCCTAGTTTGGTTGGCTGGCTTTAGCTGGTTGCCCAGGCTGGTTTTAGAGGGGTTTAGACCCCTTTTTTAGCAGGGATGTGTTGTAAAAGTTGATATAGTGGTTTTATATATATGGACAGTCACTTGCATGTGTCATTATAATATTAACATTTTACCACATCAAGCTTGAATGGAGTTACGAGCAAGGTTTTAGACCGGCGAATGTCAGACTTATGCTTTAACGGCAGTAAGTGCATTGCATTAGGGTTTCATCAACTTAAGTTAAGTTTACTGTAGTGAACGCTCAGTGTTTTCTGTCATTTGACCAAAATCTCATGTTATTAAAGGGTTAGTTCACCTAAAAATTGTAATTCTGTCACTCATCATGCCGTTCCAAACCAAGACCTTCATTCATCTTCGGAACACAAATGAAGATATTTTTTTAATGAAATCTGTGAGCTCTCTGACCCCTCCATAGACATCTATTTAATTACCACTTTCAAGGCCCAGAAAGGTAGTAAAGACATTTAGTCCATGTTACAGTGGTTCAACCTTAATTTTATAAAGCGACGAGAATGCTTTTTTTGTGCACAACATACAAACAAAATAAAAACTTTATTCAATAGTTTCTTCTAGCCTGTGTCAGACTCTTACGTAAGGTAAACAGTGCAGCTTCCAGAACTTACCATGCATTGGCCAATGCAGTTCACCTGAGCACCACGACGCATGCAGTTCTGGCATAGAACTAGGAACCGCTGCACTACACAGGCTAGAAGACATTGTTGAATAAAGTCTAGTTATTTTGTTTGATTTTTAAGCACAAGGCAGGTTGCAGGTTGAACCACTGGAGTCACATGGACTATTTTGAACGACATGAGGGTGAGTAATTAATGACAGAATTTATTTTTAGGTGAAATAACCCGTTAAAGATGAAGTGCGTCACACAGGCTACTTAAGAACTATTAGCTACGACTCGACGAAATGCTAGACACGCTTTTCCACTCCTCAAATTCATAGAACATTGGCCTCCTTTATATATAGTGTGTCTTAAGTCAAGACAACACTGTACTTATTCAAACAACATGTTATTTATTTACCTTTTTACTTTGCAAACAAGCAGAGACAGTCCAAACTGCGCGAGGCACTTCTTTCTCGAAAGAGGAGGGGCGGAATTATGAGGTTTGACTGACAGTTTAATGAGCCAATTGAGTTATGAGGTTTAGTCACAAGCTGCTTTTAATACGTTTCATTGGTTAAATTAAATGTTTGCGAAACCGACAGACGGACAAGGATGACTAAAAGTAATGATTTATGTTTTTAAAAAAATTTAATTGAAGAAATATGGAGAAACGAGGACAGCGTAAAAAAGTACAAATTGTATTAATTTATAAGGCAATTGTCTTAGAATTTTTGTATTAGAATGAAATAATAATTTATATATATATAAAAATAGTATTTCTCCTCCTGTTATTTGCCCCCGGTACGTGCGAGAATAGAATTAAAGGTAAGTTCTTACACTTGATTAACTGTTAATTAAATAATAATAATAGCCTATTAAGTGAGTAATTGAACAGCATTCATTTGTTTTATTTATAACTATTTTTTTTTACATTTAACACAAAGATAATTGAGAATATATGATATGTGCAAATGTGTGTATAAACTAAGCTATCCGGCTAATCCCTTATCTGTATGCTGTGCTAGTATATAAGATAACTAATGCACACATAAATGGCCATTATATAACATAGTTGAAACAGCATTTATCATAACATGGTTTTGTATTAATCGTAATCAGGCGCTAAAAAGTGCAGAAATGCAATATAATATACATAACTATGTGTTCAGAGGTGTATAAAGACCTTACATAATGAACCTTTATGTTTTTATTTCCTTAGAATGAGCCATTTCTATCTACATACACCACGGGTCCCTTTTGCCATTTTGCACCGCCATGTTTCTACAGTAGCCCTAGACGGACAAACTGCTCTATAGAGCGCTAGATACTCTCTGCTGTCTCAGACGACGACATCTTTGTCCTCTGTCGGCCACCGTAGCTTCTCTATGTGCTTGGAAAGGGAGGGGTGAGCAGTGGACGGTTGCAATTCGCGAACTCACTGCAAGATGCCGCTAAAATTTACACTGTGCTCCAATGGGATCGACTGGGGTCCTAAAGGAGAGGGGTGGGGTTGGGGGGCAATTTGTCACTAACTGGGCCCTGTGAATATTAAAGGTTCTTCATGGAACCATATGCAAATAAAGAACTTTTATGTATATTGGTTTCTAGGTTCTTTAAAGCAGCATATAATAGATGAATAAAAAGAAAAAAAGTTATTGTGAAGCTCTTTGAACATTCTCATGCAGCATTATCTTTTTGGTTCCAAATAGGGTGTTTATTTTTAAGCTGCAGGACAATGCAAGGCTGTCTGGGTAAGCATGCCAAAAATAACTTTTCTTTCCTTTTTGTACTTGGAAACTGCAGCTAAAAATACTAAAAATAATGTGACTGGGGGTGGACAAAGCTTTCTCCGCAGAGACTTCTGTCTGTGTTCCAGGAAAAGTGATCAAGTACAGATGAGTGTCATCTTGGCACTAATGCCACTAGGGCAACTAATTCAGCTGCTGACAGGCCCCACCGCAGGATCTAATAGATGCTCGGGACTGTAGGTGTCTAGGGACAGTGGGAGAGATCCACAACCAGCAGCTGTATATTTATCAGAGGCCTTCCTCTCCCCAATGAGTCCCACAGTGTGCGTTTGTGCGTGTGTGTGACTCATCGCCTAACGGTTTAACTCTGTGATGCCTGTTTGTAAAGAAAGACAATGAAGAAACCATTTTTACATTGCACGCCAATGCATATCCTCATTCTTACTCAATTCAACTAATAAGATGAAAATAAAAAGTCACTGATGTATATCTGGAACAGAAACGTTTGATTTTTGGACAAGATTTAGAACATCTTAAGGTAATTGATGCAGTGCATTCACAGCCAATGGCCCCTTAGCAATGGAGCGTAATCTGTTTTCACTGATCATTTATTTAATGCTGTGCCTAAAGTTTTATTAGACAGCTGACAAAAGTCAGAATAATGCATTTTATCTCTCTTTTTGTATTGTACACAATCCTTGTTACCATTGTCAATCTAATGAGTAATAAGGGTAATATATATTTTATCTTAATATATATCCTTAGGATTAAGTGACTCTACAACACTTACAAATTTGTATCCTGTTTAAGCATTACCTGTCCAGTCAATGGAATATTTGTCTCTGTATGCATTTGTGACCCTGGACCACAAAACCAGTCATAAGTCACACGGGTATATTTGTGGCAATAGCCAACAATACATTGTATGGGTCAAAATTATTGATTTTATTGATCAGGGTATTAAGTGAAGATCATGTTCCATGAAGATATTTTGTAAATATATAAAAAATGTATTATTAGTAGTATTTTTCAATATTTCGATTGTTTTGCACACTCAGATTCCAGATTTTCAAATAGTTGTATCTTGGCCAAATATTCCTATCCTAACAAACCATGCATCAATGGAAAACTTTTTTATTCAGCTTGTATTAAAATGACTCTTATGACTGGTTTTGTGGTCCAGTGCAAATTTGTCCCTGTAATGTTCTGTTGCTTTATTATAGGTTATTTTATTCCATTTATCCTTTTTTCCCCTCATTGTTGTCGTTGTTCTGCAATTTCATTTACCATAGTTTGAAAAAATGACTGCCCTCTTTTTTATTAATAAAGCACACCTAGAACACACAAAGACCAAGCGGTTAGTATAAGAGGTTAGTTTAGTTTCCCACTAGAGGTAAACGGTGTGAATGGTTACCGTCGGTACGGATGCATGCACAGTCTCGGTATTGCGTGAGCATCGGTGACGCATTGGTCAGGTGCCGCCTCATATAGCGCGAGGAGCTGTCCGGTGCTGAAACACAACCGAAGCGCATTGAGACAACACGGAGGACATGCTGTTCACGCTCATTCACATTCTCTGAGCTCTACACAAAAGGTACGACGGATCATTTTCATTTTCCTAATCACGAAATGATGCTGTGTGAAGATAGTTCACGTATGATTTAGTCTGCTTTGCGAGGGTTGTTGAGGAGTAGAGCTTTTTTTCTTTCCTTTTCTTTATGGCTTTGCTTGATTAGATACTATCACTCATCATCAGCATCTCTCATCTCGAGCTTATCGGCTCGCGCAAAGATCAGTGAAATGTATTCCATCTAGACGTTTTTTCCCCCTTTAAATCTAGATTTGTTCTGAGAATGGTTATAGCAATAGATCTGTTCTTAAAGAATCATATAGCCACAAGTGAAAGGTTACCTTGACAACAGGCGGTGACTCATCCTGGGCTGTTGTGGTTTAAAAACATGTTGTGTTCTGACTGAGCTCATTGCTGCTCTGGCGCTCAGAGCCACGCGTCTCTTCTGTTTGGTCTTGGAAACAATTTTGGGTCGTAAAACAACTCAAGTAGTTTGCCCACATAGGTAGTTTAAACTTAAACAAGATTTTATCTACATTGCAGTCATTTTTTGCAACAAAATAAAAAGATTGCATGGATTAACTAGTTTTATGCTTGTTTATCCCTAGGTGGTATGATGTTGTCACTACCAAAACTGTCCGCCAGAGGGGTGGCGGTCCTCCTCGCTACCCTCCTCCATACACTAACAGTGCAGGGCGCCTCTGTGCGCCACCATCGCCTGCGAGGTGGAGAGCAGGGTGGCTTCCTCGCTCCCAGCTCTGATATGATCAAAGCCCTGGAGTACATCGAAAGCTTGAAGCAGAGAGCCGATGGACCAGAGAGCCCTACCGGGGACTATGACGAGGTGGACAAATTCCGATTTCTAGTGCAGCTCGCCTCCCTTCAGGACGAGAACGCGCCCACGCGTGAGGACGCCACCCATTGGCCTGATAACAAGGTTCCACAGTGGGTTCGATCATTGTTGCGGATGCTCGAACAGACTGGAGAGAGCCCGGAAAGCCAGCCAGCACCTGGAAACGAGCGCCGTCTTCACAAGAGCAGACGCCCAGAAACAGAGAACCCTGTTGGAGACTATGGGGGCTTTGTGAAGCCACACAAGAAGTACCCGTTGATGTTTGAGGATGAGGAGAATCGCAGGGACAACAAGCGGGCTACCGAGGATTTGGATGAGCAGTACACTCCTCAGAGCCTCGCCAACATGCGCTCTATCTTCGAAGAGCTCGGTAAACTGTCCGCCGCACAGAACCAGAAGCGAGAGAACCAGGATGATGAAGACGGCGAAGACGATGATGACCTCTACAGGGTTAGGAGCCTGGCGTACGAGGACGTGACTGGAGGGGAGGAATGGGTGCCATTAGAGGAGCAGCTTGAGACGGAGGAAGTAGTAAAAGGAAGCCATGAAGAATATGAACGAGGGCTGGGAGACAACGGCGAGCAGGGCGAGGCCATTGAAAGACGAGCCAGCCCCACAGAAGAGGACGATGAGAACCCAGAAGATGACACAAAACTCGTGGATTACTACCTGTTGAAGGTGTTGGAGATGACAGACCAAGCACAAAAACGGGACCTGATGGAAGGAAGGAGGCGGCTACTATCCCGACCCTCTCTAATGGACCCTAGGGCAATTAAACAACTTCTGTCGGCCATTTCAATGAAGCTCCAGGTGCCTCCAGAGGACCTGGTTGGAATGCTCTTCATGGAGGAAACCAGAAAACAACAGCAACGCCTTCCTGAGAGCCAGCTGGTTAGGAAGCCCAGCCAACCTCGGTACAAGAGCCGGGTCATCAAGTATTACAACGGTCGTCAGCCTGAAGTCACAGTGAGTGATATCCATCCTGATGTCAAGACTGAGGATATCCTGAAAGTGCTCGGGTTAGGGAATCTGGCCAACAAGAATGCAAAATTTTCTTTGCTGAAGCAAAGGCCCTACAAAACAGCCATGGCTAAGTACTTCAACCCAACTGGAAGACGGGGAGGCTTGTTCCTGTCCGAGTTAAACAAAGCTCCGAGCAAAAGAAAAGATGATTACGATGATGATGCAGTAGATGAGGACGAAGAGTCAACCTTCCTCGCAGCCAAACTCCTGACTGAGTACCCTGATACCAGCTCAAGTGATCGCAAGAGAGCTATCGATTCCGCCGCAAATGGACAGTTGCCTTATGACATGTATGAGGAGGCCATGAAGGATTTCTTTGATCAGGTTGATAATGGGAAAAGCACGCTCACCAAAAGAGACACCCAAGGAAAGAGGAGGCCGAGGTGCCCCAAAAGCCACCCACTCAAGATTCAGCACAGGAGACCGTAGACCAAACCCCACCAGTGTCTGGAACAGAAGAGGGTAAAGAGTATCACGGGAAAATGGTTGCAGGAATGTGAAGAGCCTGAGCGTGCATTATTTTTCCCCCTGCTCATATTCTGACAAGTCCCGCCCCTTGACCTTTTGATATGGTTGCTATGGCTACCTGAACGACTTCTGAACTGTCCAAATTGCAAACTGCTTGTAAGAAGCTCCGACTAGCCAGTCGTGCCACAGAAGGGACTTGTATGAGTATGAACAGGGAGAAAAGGAAAAAAAACGGTCACCTGTGGGACATGCCTATCTCCTCAAAAGATATATATATAAAAAAAATATTTAAAAAAAGGTAAACAGTTTAAAGTGCTTTAGTTTTCATGGAATTCTATATGATGTAAATATATATATGGTATATCAATGTGCGGGAGTTCAAGTGTATTTTATCTGTCGTTTATGAATTGGTGGTCCTCGAAATGTTTTCTTGTTCCTTTTGTTGGTATCAAGAGAATGTTCCTGTAGTCGTAGGACTCCGCTTGCTGCAATCTTTACATGCTATTTCATTATCAAACCAATAAAGATGGATGTGATTCCCATTTATAAATCATTTTGTACGTGTTCCAAAGTGTGAGAAGAGAAACATGAATAAAGCATTACCGTATTATTTTTCCTCTCGCTGTATTGTGCTGCCTTATTACAGTGAGTTATGCATGATTCAACACAAACAACCCAATTATGACTGGATTATGAAAAAGAAGAAAAATATGAAATCACATTAATATTTGCATTTGATGTCATGAAAAAGCCACGGGTGTCCACTTGAAGATACAGGACCTAAAATAGTGGCAAGTTTAGTCTCATAATAAGAGACATTAATGAAATGATGCATTTCATTTTAATAAATTGAGGCAAACACTTGACTGAGACTGGATCATATCAAAAAGACAATTTTAATAAGACAATATCAACAAAGTGAGCTCACAAAGCAGCGTTAATATTCCTTCAAAAGAGTTTTTTCTTCATGAGCTAAACGTCTCCTGAGACATGTTCAATAACATGAAAAGGCACTTCAAATAAACCAAGCTTTAAGGTTATTGCAAATATATGATTATTATATAAAATGATTTTGGTATAAAAGTTGAAATTTAGTGCATCATCATTGAAATTCTGCATTAAGTTGACAAAACATAATTCCACTTAAAAATACCACATGAACCCTGATTCAGTTATATTAAAATTCAGTGTAATGGATAATGATGTTAATACCAGCATTGAAAAAAACAAAGACAAAAAAAACAATAAATAAGAACATTTTTATGCAGCCCTCATGAATAAAGTCTGCAACTTCTTGCAATGAAAAATTGCGCCCTGAGTGGAGGACACAACCTACACTGCGGAGGCATTTTTCTTTCCCTTCTGTCACCTTGCATCACGTCTGCTGCTGTCAGAAGGCTGGTTTGCTCATGTATTCTTCCATCGTCTGAAGAGAAGAAAGCAGGCACATAACTGATTACCCTTTTGTATAATGTGAAGTGACATTTCAGCTTCCCTTGTTGTGCAGAGGTTAACTCTCCTTCAGATTTATGGACCATGCTTATCAGAATGACATATTGACAGCAAATGATTAGATGCTATATGGTTTTTAAAGGAACAGTTCAGTCAAAAAGTAAAATTCTGTCATCATTTATTCATCCTGGTGTCATTTATACCCCCTATGCTATATTGTGCACAATTTGAGAGAGAATAAATAATGATATAATTTTCATTTATGGGTGAACTATTCTTTTAATGTGGTCTCATTTATTTGAGGCATGCTGGGAAAGCTGGCATTTAGTAGAGCTGAGAGCTGCTCTGTAAAGCCACACTTTCACACAGGCCATCCGTTTATTTCTCACTCTCTCTCTTGTTGTCAAATCAATAATGTTTTATGAAGGTGATGGCTGAAGTAGAGCTCTATAACTGGGCAGCACCTTTAAAACAGCTGTAGGTTCTCCAATCTGAAATGCTCAGAAACAATGATTGAGACTGAATTACCTTATGTACTAAGTAACATAAAATAATAATGTTTTAAAAATGTCAAAAAGCCTTTTTCAGGGAATTCAGCTATTCTTTATCCTATTTTTTAAATGAATTAAACTGAATGCAGAACAGATGTAGTGTCTCACCTCCTGCAGCATATCTGATGCCTCTACAGACTTCGCAATAGACTGTTTGGACGTCTCCTGGATCTCTCCACCCATCAGAAACTCATCCAGGATGAAATAAGCCTTCTCAAAGTTAAAGATGATGTCCAGCTCACACACCTGCAAGACAATATTACACAGACAGAAATTGGTAAAAAGAAATAAGAGAGTTAAGAATACATTTCTGTGGTAAAAATAAATGAATAAAAGAAGTCTCTTATGCTCGCCAAGTAAAAAATAAAATTAATATTGTGAAATATTACTACAAATTGAAATAACTTTTTCCATATTTTTTTAAATTCAGTGATGGCAAAGCTGAATTTTCAACATCATTACCCCAGTCTTCAGAGTCACATTATCCTTCAGAAATCATTATGCTGACTTGCTGCTCAGGTAACAAATAGTGATTCTTTTTAGGATTCTTTGATGAATAGAAAGTTCAATGAACAGCATTTATTAAATAAAAATGATTTTATTACATTATAAAGGTCTCCACTGTCAATTTTGATCAATTCAAGTATAATTTCTTTCTCACTCTTTTTTTTTTTTATGGTGCGGCAGTGGCTCAGTGGTTCATGTAGGTTGGCTGGTTCCACCTGACCAAGTGTCGAGGTGTCCATGAGCAAGATACCTAACCCCAGCCACTCCCGACGAGCTGCCGCCTTGCATGGCTGACAACGCCGTCGCTGTATGAATGAGTGAGTGAATGGGTGAATGTGAGGCAATACGTAAAGCGCTTTGGATGGCCATGGGTCTGTTGAAAGCGCTATATAAACGCAGTCCATTTACCACTTATCTTACCACAAATGTTTGAATGGTCTCTTTGTTTCCACAAAATGGTAAGCAGCAAAAACATTTTCGACATTGATAATAATAATCAGAAATGTTATCCGAGCAGTAAATCAGCATATTAGAATGATTTCTCAAGGATCATGTGACACGGAAGACCGCAGTAATGATGCTTTGCCATCACAGGAATTTTTAAAAATGTATTAAAACAGAATTATATAATATAAATCTCTCACAAAATAAAACAGTATTATATCATATAAATCTCTCACAAAATAACTGTTTTTATTGTACTTTTAGTCAAATAAATACAGCCTTGATGAGCATAAAATTTTTATTGTTTCTAAACTTTTGACTGTATTATACAGTGTCCATCAAATATTTGCTCTAAAGATGAGAAATAAAGAAACTGGATATATTTACATTGCCAAAGTATTTGTCGAGTAGCTCCACATAACGGTGCAGAATCTCTAAAGCCAGAAGTTCATTATCCTGGTTCTCCAAACCACAGCAGAAATACAGACTGGCGTACCTACATAACATGGACAGCAGCAGTTGTGTTTAGAGTTCATTTGAAAATAGTAAACACTATCCTCACAATTGCCATTTACAGTCCCTGTTATACAAGTGCTGGCATAGCAAATCTTCATATTTATAAAGGTCACACTGGGAGAACAACAGGAATGAAAAGAGAGACAGGTTAAAAAAGATGTTACAGAATACAGATCTGAACCAGGCGAGTGTGAGTAACAGGCTCTCAGGAACACAAGTGTGAAGACTCGCTCTCAGAAACGACAGTTGCAGTGCCTGACAGAAGGATTTGATGCGGCATAAAAATCTGGGCTGTGACCAAGAATATAGCTAGGTTCTGAAACATTCACGTTTAGAAGCAAAATTAAACATTTTCTCAAAAATACTTCCAAATACATCCACAAAAAAGTTCTTCAATGTTTTTTTTCCATCTTATTTTCAGAGACATTATCTACTGTATAGGTTGATGGTTCTTTATAGATTAAATGTTTTTTTTATTATAACTTCCATTCAGCAACGTAACACTCACTTTTTTATGATCTCCCTGTCCTGTTTTATTTAGAATGTCACATTAGCGAAATGGATTGTAAATTCAGTTTTATGTACACTTTAAGAGTGTATAATGTTCAAAAGTGGCATTAAAAATGTTCTAATGCAGCTTCTACGTCAAGCCATGTTTATTTATATAGAGCTTCATACTATACAGATTGTTTCAACACAGCTTTACAGTGATAATTAATGATGCAAACAGAGTTTATTTCAGCTGTACAGCAGCCCTAAAAGAAAATATGATTTAATTATCTAACTGAATTATTATAATAAATTCAAGCAAAGCACTAAAATGTCCAAGTTTGAGTATATTTGGTCCACTTTCAGACACCATTGTGTGGTAATAGTGGACCATTGTGTAGGAAGCAGGCACTAGTTTTCACTGGAAAACAAGGAGGACTTAGATAGTGGCATGTCATCAGTAAATGACATCAGTAATAGCTGGACTAAACTGGTTTAAAAACTACAACACAGGATGGGGCAACAAACCTTTTTGGACCTGATGAATCAATCTTCAAGCAAAAGGAACTGGATGAATATTTGAATGCTACCAATCCGGATCTGAATTCTGACTTGTGATGCAGCCTGAAATCATAAATCACCGTGTTCATTGACCAACTGGCGCCCAGACTAAGCCTGGTTTCTCCCAAGGGTTTTTTCTCCATTCTGTCACCTGATGGAGTTTGGGTTCCTTGCCCCCGTTGCCTCTGGCTTGCTTAGTTGGGGACACTTACTATTCAACATTATTATTGATCTGACTGTATTGACACTGTTGTATGAGAACTGAACTGAGCTTGGCGATTACATCATATTTTGCAGAACTGCTTTATAGATTAAATTAACTAATTTAATAAGTGATGATTTTTACAGCGGAACTGAATTAACACTGAACTGACTTCAGCTGAACAATAGCTGAAATGCATCACTTTCCTGTTATCACTAAAGCTAATATGTAGTGTATAAAGCTCTATATAAATAAAGGTGACTTGACTTTAGTTATCTGTTCACACCTAGTGATGAATAATGACCAAACATGAGAGCCTAGCAGCTGGCATTTTAATTAATGCTGAATCTAAAGTATTAATTAAAGCATTTTGTTTGAAACCAGCATGCTCTTATACAATACAGGTCCTTCTCAAAAAATTAGCATATTGTGATAAAAGTTCATTATTTTCCATAATGTAATGATAAAATTAAAATTTCATATATTTTAGATTCATTGCACACCAACTGAAATATTTCAGGTCTTTTATTGTTTTAATACTGATGATTTTGGCATACAGCTCATGAAAACCCAAAATCTCAAAAAATTTGCATATTTCATCCGACCAATAAAAGAAAAGTGTTTTTAATACAAAAAAAGTCAACCTTCAAATAATTATGTTCAGTTATGCACTCAATACTTGGTCGGGAATCCTTTTGCAGAAATGACTGCTTCAATGCGGCGTGGCAATCAGCCTGTGGCACTGCTGAGGTGTTATGGAGGCCCAGGATGCTTCGATAGCGGCCTTAAGCTCATCCAGAGTGTTGGGTCTTGCGTCTCTCAACTTTCTCTTCACAATATCCCACAGATTCTCTATGGGGTTCAGGTCAGGAGAGTTGGCAGGCCAATTGAGCACAGTAATAGCATGGTCAGTAAACCATTTACCAGTGGTTTTGGCACTGTGAGCAGGTGCCAGGTCGTGCTGAAAAACGAAATCTTCATCTCCATAAAGCTTTTCAGCAGATGGAAGCATGAAGTGCACCAACATCTCCTGATAGCTAGCTGCATTGACCCTGCTCTTGATAAAACACAGTGAACCAACACCAGCAGCTGACATGGCACCCCAGGCCATCACTGACTGTGGGTACTTGACACTGGACATCAGGCATTTTGACATTTCCTTCTCCCCAGTCTTCCTCCAGACTCTGGCACCTTGATTTCCGAATGACATGTCCAGTGCTGCTTCTCTGTAGCCCAGGTCAGGGGCTTCTGCCGCTGTTTCTGGTTCAAAAGCGGCTTGACCTGGGGAATGCGGCCCCTGTAGCCCATTTCCTGCACACGCCTGTGCACGGTGCCTCTGGATGTTTCTACTCCAGACTCAGTCCACTGCTTCCGCAGGTCCCCCAAGGTCTGGAATCGGTCCTTCTCCACAATCTTCCTCAGGGTCCGGTCACCTTTTCTTGTTGTGCAGCGTTTTTTGCCACACTTTTTCCTTCCCACAGACTTCCCACTGAGGTGCCTTGATACAGCACTCTGGGAACAGTCTATTCGTTCAGAAATTTATTTCTGTGTCTTACCCTCTCGCTTGAGGGTGTCAATGATGGCCTTCTGGACAGCAGTCAGGTCGGCAGTCTTACCCATGATTGCGGTTTTGAGTAATGAACCAGGCTGGGAGTTTTTAAAAGCCTCAGGAATCTTTTGCAGGTGTTTAGAGTTAATTAGTTGATTCAGATGATTAGGTTAATAGCTCGTTTAGAGAACCTTTTCATGATATGCTAATTTTTTTAGATGGAATTTTGGGTTTTCATGAGCTGTATGCCAAAATCATCAGTATTTAAACAATAAAAGGCCTGAAATATTTCAGTTGGTGTGCAATGAATCTAAAAGATATGAAATTTTAATTTTATCATTACATTATGGAAAATAATGAACTTTTATCACAATATGCAATTTTTTTAGAAGGACCTGTACACATACGAGGAACATGTTTTCCAGAATGTATTCCAACCTTTGGCCTAGGTTAAATGCTCACCTCTTATAGACAATTTTCAGGTCCCTCCAGTGCATGAAGTTGCATGTGCGTGGTTTCCGTGCCAACACCATAGTAGTCATGTCCTTCACAATCTTCTTCCTCTCTCTCTCCGGGAGGGGCAGGAACCATTTCTGCAGACGTAACTTTCCCTGACGACTGAACAGCAACAGGAAATGCATCTGTTGGAAAACCATCCAATTAAAATGCACATTCAGTTAATGGTGGTTTCTTTCTTCCTTAATTTGGAATGGGTTTGGCTTAGAGGTTGTAGGTTTAAACCCCAGAGGTTAATGAGTTACCAACACTGTGCCTTTGAGGACACCCATGAGAAATGTGCCTGCAGTGAAAATACAAAGCCACTCTGGAAAAGCGGCATTGCTAAATTAAACATGAATAATCCTTTACTTTTAAATGTTGCTTTTTGTATTGGTCTGTATTAAATATATGATTAATACACCAATCAAGCATACCATTATGACCACTGACAGTTGAAGTGAATAACACTGATGATCTCTTCATCACGGCACATGTTAGTGGGTGGGATATATTAGGCAGCAAGTGAAAAAAAAATCCTCAAAGCCGATGTGTTAGGAGCAGGAAAAATGGTCAAGCGTAAGGATTTGAGTGAGTTTGACAAGGGCAAAATTGTGATGGCTAAACGACTGGGTCAGAGCATCTCCAAAACTCCAGCTCCTGTGGGGTGTTCCTGGTCTGCAGTGGTCCGTATCAAAAGTGGTCCAAGGAAGGAATAGTGATGAACCGGCGAAAGGATCATGGGCGGCCAAGGCTCATTAATGCACGTGGGGTCTGATGAATCACATTTTCTTTTACATCGTGGATGGCCGGGTCCGTGTGCGTCGCTTACCTGGGGAACACATGGCACCAGGATGCACTATGGGAAGAAGGCAAGTCGGCGCGGGAAGTGTGATGCTTTGGGCAATGTTCTGCTGGGAAACCTTGGGTCCTGCCATCCATGTGGATGTTACTTTGACACGTATCACCTACCTAAGCATTGTTGCAGACAATGTACACACTTTCATGGAAACGGTATTCCCTGGTGGCTGTGGCCTCTTTGAGCAGGATAATGCGCCTTGCCACAAAGCAAAAATGGTTCAGGAATGGTTTGAGGTGCACAACAACAAGCTTGAGGTGTTGACTTGGCCTCCAAATTCCCCAGATCTCAATCCAATCGAGCATCTGTGGGATGTGCTGAACAAACAAGTCTGATCCATGGAGGACCCACCTCACATTTTACTGGACTTAAAGGATCTGCTGCTAATATCTTGGTGCCATATACCACAGCACACCTTCAGGAGTCCATGCCTCGACTGTCCAGAGCTGTTTTGGCAAATGGGTGACCAACACAATATTAGGTCATAATGTTATGCCTGATCGGTGTACATCACAGATACCTACAACTGTTTTAATGCATTCAAAAGTGCTTTTTTTATAATAATCTTTTATTTGGGGGTTTTCTGCAGATGCTTCTGGGAAGCAGATGGTAGACAGAAATGTTGCAACACTGCAGGTGAACTAAGGGCTTTCACAACAAAGTCAAGGCCAAAAATTTTCAAGTGAGTGGACTTCATTCCATGCTGCTTACCCTGTAAATTCATAGGGAATATTACAAAGTTTACCGGTTTCTTTAGCCTTTACGGCATCAGCCACTTTCTCACATGCACACCATAAAATTGTACTAGATGTACAACACCAAAACTCTGCTGACAATAACATTTGAACAGCTGTGCTGGAAATACAGCAGAACCTTAAACAAATCTTTTACAGCAATCTGTCGACCAATTTCATCATCGTCTGGGACTGAGAGAAGCGCTTTAATTTCAGCATCTGTATCAGCATCATTGACATTGATAGTCACATGTTTTGACTGCCACATCTCAGTATTACAACTGCATGGAGTAATCGCAACAGCTGGACTTCATGCTTCAGAGCTTTTTAAACTTTTACATTATCAATGGGTCGATCAAAACCTGTCTGGCAGTGTTACAACTTTGAGTCAAGATGAAAAAGTAGGGATGAAGAAATGCATGATAAGTAAAAATGCTACTCAGTGTGTTCGCTCTGCGGCTACTATGAGACACTTTTTGCACATGCAGTAAGCAAGATCGATATTAGGCATGGTAAAACATGGTACACTACTCGCGGTAAATGAAGAAAAACAAGATTTAAACAATAGAACTAACTGTTGAGCTTTATAAAAATGATTAGTTTTCGGTCACAGAATGTATTCAATCAGTTGCTCACCTGTCTAATAAAACACATAATATATTGAAGCATCTTTGCGGTTTCCATGGTTTCTACAAACATTACGGGTAATGTGGGTATGATGCCAATAATAGGTGACGTAGTGACATGGTCCATGTCCCGGTTAAAATTGCTTATTTCTCTGGATTTAAACAATCTTGGAAACATTTGGGATACTATAAGTACACAAATCAACAAAATCTATAACAATGTTCTAGTGGGTTTTTTATATTTTAAAAAAATCTAACATATTGTGCCTTTAAAATATTTTAGCTACTGCGCATGCATGTTGAACCGTGGTGGTCATGTGAGAGACGCAGGTTCACATATGGCCTGCATGTTGTTCTGATCGCATTTCCATAATTTCTTGTCTTGCTATGTCTGTAACAACAGTTGCAAAATGCCCACCGATAAAGTTTTAGGAACCATGAAATAGAAAGTATAAGAGACAAACTGCATTTCAGACAGAGAACTATGGCTAACCTCTGCCCTGTCACACAAACCAAATCGATGCGAGACTCAATATACGTGAGACAAAGAGCCACTGTCAACCACTGGATTGACTTCTACGTCAATCTTTTCCACACAAGAACTAATCAGCTCAATGCAATGATACTGAGAACAAAATCTCAGGGACCAAATCTTAATTTGACCTCCCCATCTCATTTTGCACAAAAATCTGGCAGCGCTTGAAAAAGCCTTGTCTTCTCACACAGACAAATGTCACGACTGGGCAGAGAATATGTGAGTCTCTCATTGTGAGTCATTCAAACCTGCAATAAGCTGCTTTTTTCACTGACTTATCAGGTCACAGCCAGGTCACAGCGAAAACTATTAACAGAAACTATTACACAGAAACCTGAGTCACACTTCTGAAACAAGATTAAAAAACAAAAACTAGAACTGGGGTATTCACTTTTATTGCTGGAAAAGGATAATTCAATAGAGAAGCTTCACAGAAAGGAGTAATGACATGCAATAAAGCAGCATGCAATACTGACTTGACAGTTGTCCAAAAGACAACCATTGACACCTTGCACAAGGAGGGAAAGACACAAAAGGTCATTGCAAAAGAGGCTGGCTGTTTACAGAGCTCTGTGTCCAAGCACATTAATAGAGAGGCGAAGGGAAGGAAAAGATGTGGTAGAAAAAAAGTGTACAAGCAATAGGGATAACCACACCCTGGAGAGGATTGTGAAACAAAACCCATTCAAAAATGTGGGGGATATTCACAAAGAGTGGACTGCAGCTGGAGTCAGTGCTTTAAGAACCACTACTTCAGCTGTCGCATTCCTTGTGTAAAGCCACTCTTGAACAACAGACAGTGTCAGGAGCGTCTCACCTGGGCTAAAGACAAAAAGGACTGGACTGCTGCTGAGTGGTTCAAAGTTATGTTCTCGGATTAAAGTACATTTTGCATTTCCTTTGAAAATCAGGGTCCCAGAGTCTGGAGGAAGAGAGGAGAGGCACACAATACACATTACTTGAGGTCCAGTGTAAAGTTTCCACAGTCAGTGATGGTTTGGGGTGCCATGTCATCTGCTGGTGTTGGTCCACTGTGTTTTCTGAGTTCCAAGGTCAACGCAGCCATATACCAGGAAGTTTTAGAGCACTTCATGCTTCTTGCTGCTGACCAACTTTATGGAGATGCAGATTTCATTTTCCAACAGGTCTTGGCACCTGCACACAGTGCCAAAGCAACCAGTACCTGGTTTAAGGACCAAGTATCTTCTTAAAGTCTTAATTGGCCAGCAAACTCGCCTGACCTTAACCCCATAGAAAAATCAATGGGGTATTGTGAAGAGGAAGATGCGATATGCCAGACCCAACAATGCAGAAGAGCTGAAGGCCACTATCAGAGCAACCTGGGTTCTCATAACACCTGAGCAGTGCTCCATGCCACGTCTCATTGCTGCAGTAATTCAGGCAAAAGGAGCCCCAACTAAGTATTGAATGCTGTACATGCTCATACTTTTCATGTTCATACTCTTCAGTTGGCCAAGATTTCTAAAAATCCTTTCTTTATATTGGACTTAAGTAATATTCTAATTTTCTGAGATACTGAATTTGGGATTTTCCTTAGTTGTCAGTTATAATCATTCAAATTAAAAGAAATAAACATTTGAAATATATCAGTCTGAGTGTGATGAATGAATATAATATAAAGTTTCACTTTTTGAATGGAAATAGTGAAATAAATCAACTTTTTGATGGTATTCTAGTTATATGCCCAGCACCTGTATTAGGCAGCAAGGGAACATTTTGTCCTCAAAGGTGATGTGTTGTAGCATAAGGATTTGAGCGAGTTTGACAAGGGCCAAATTGTCATGGATAGATGACTGGGTCAGAGTATCTCCAAAACTGCAGCTCTTGGGGGTGTTCCAAGTCTGCAGTGGTCAGTATCTATCAAAAGTGGCGACAGGGTCATGGGCGACCAAGGCTCATTGATGCACGTGGGGAGGGAACGCTGGCCCATGTGGTCCATTTAAACAGACAAGCTACTGTTGCTCAAATTGTTCAAGAAGTTAATGCTGGTTTTGATAGAAAGGTGTCAGAATACATATTGTTGCATATGGGGCTGCATAGCTGCAAGCCAGTCAGGGTGCCCATGCTGACCCCTGTCCGCCACCGAAAGCACCAACAGTGGGCACGTGAGCATCAGAACTGGACTATGAAGCAATAGAAGAAGATGGATTGGTCTGATGAATCACGTTTTCTTTTACATCACGTGGATGGCCCGGTGCGTGTGCGTCGCTTACCTGTGGAACACTTGGCACCAGAATGCACTATGGGAAAATGGAGGCCCCACCTCACAACTTACAGAATTTAAAGGGGTGATGCATTATGAAATCAACTTTCAAAGTTGGTTTCTCAATGCATACAGGATATTTTTATATTACCATGACCTTTTATATATATGGATTTTTATATAAAAGGTCATGGTAATATAAAAATAGCCTGCAAGTTTCAGAGCTGAAAACTTGCTTGTTAGTCAAAGAAAAGCTTTTATTGACAGCTGGCTCATTAAATGATTAATCTGCAAATGTGCACTGTGATGTCAGTGCAGTGAAACGCTACCTTAACCGAAGAAGACTAATGCCTAATTCTGCCCTCGTGTCAGTAAACATCATCAGATAAGAAATGTGCTGCAAGATGGAGGCAAAGTTATTTTTTGATTAAAGATTATGAGGGTACACAAATTTAAATAATAATGCTGTACACAGATAAATTATAAAATAGGAATTGTCCATTTTGATCGGCTCTAACCTTCAAGAAGCAACCAGTCCTAAGATCTGGCCAACATAAAGTTGACCATACTGTTTAAAAAGAGAATTGATTCTGCAAGCAACTAAAACACATATGCAAACAGATGCAGAAACACCAGGTGGGGAAATTGAACCGTCAGCTGCCTCATTGTTCCGACCAAAGCATGCTGGCAAAGAGTATGTTTGCTTCCTCAGAAAATCCTGATGAGGGACGAAAGATGAAAACACAAGGAAAAAACAAGGAAACAGAAGTATGCACTTCGTCAGGTCTACTATTGTGCTCCAGAGGAAGACGATTCTCTGAAGCTTTTCTTCAGCGTGGCACACCCATCACACGATAACAGGAAAAGAAATGAGAAAGGAAATAGTGTGCTACAGCTATTAAGTTACACACATCTTTATTACTATATTCCATACTCACACCACCCCTATCTCTCCCACACACAAATGTTCACAGGGGGAAGGTTTGAATGAAGCGCTGAGCTTCCTCTTGACTTCCTGCTTTGTTTTCAGTTCTCTGATGATCTGAATTAATTTTCCTTCTATTGTTGGCATCAATGTAGCTGCGAGCGGCTACAATGCACAGGAGAACGTGCTTACAAACACACTCGCAAGCTTTACTGCTGAGATTTAAATTAGATTCTGCAGTGTGTGGTTATCACTTTGAAATTAAAAGGGACACTTCTGCATCACTTGTAATTACTCTGATGCATACACACAGTTTAAGACGGTGCATTGTCAGAGGAGCTGTATTGTATTAATCCAAAGATGTTTTGCAAACACTTTAAACAAGATTTAAACATATTTAAACTAAATGCTAAAAAATGTGTAATTATTTATTTTTATGTTTAATATTTTTTTAAACATAAAGAGAGAGGATACTTATTTTTTTAATGTATTAATATTAAAACAGCTATAAAACATTAAATAATATATTATTATTGCTCAATATTAAAAAAAACAAATACTTTAGTAATAACATTATTATATAATACTATTATATTTGTAGTATAATATTGTAATTGGTTTGTACAGCGCTCTTTACTCAGTTTTCTTCATTCTTGCACACATTAACCAGAAAATTGACCTACACTTACAGAGGAACAGTTCCTCGGTCACTCAGCAGCAGCCAAACGTCAAACACACAGTGGCCCTATTTGAACAACTGATAAACGAGTTTATAACCACTTAAACCAGGACTTTGCATAGGCTACAAGTTGTCTGCACACAAAAGGCTTCTTCAGAGTGTCAACATCCGACCGTTCGATATCAAGGAAAACAAACCAAACAACCAACCAACCGGTTTATCCAGATAGATGAGATGACATCACAGAAAATACACCATTAAACCCCCCAGCATTTAAATGACATCCGAATCATTTGCTCAGACTTTTAATAAAACTACTTTAGGTGAATTACAGCGGCTTTAAATGACACCGTTTAATTTAGTCAGTAATAAACAAGCAGCTCATGAATGACGGAAGTTTTAAAGTCGGCAGGTGCACTCGCGTATACGTCCGGACAGGTGCACGAGCACAACCTGTGGAATAAATTACCTGTCACCCAACACATATGGGATATAAAATAGTGCTTTTAGCGAGTCAAAGGAATTTACTGTCTAACTTACCATCTTGAAGTAAGAAATAAGGTAGGTGTGTCGAAATCCACTAAATTCCAACTCACTTCCCGGCTGGTCAAGGCCAGAATCATCGCTGCCCTTCCCTAACTGTGGGGAGAGGAAAGCTGCGCATGCGCGAATACGTAGCTGAGCTCACGGCTCCGTTGTCGCCTCCTCTATCTAAGCTTTGATTGGTCGAAGGATTGCACCTGCTTGGAACGGGGCGGGACAACACCCTTACTACATATTTTCCTCAACGCCTCGTGTAAAATGCAGACTTGACATTTATGAATAAAGACATGACTTGAATTATTATGTTGTTAGATAAACCACACATTTTTTTCTGTGTATAAATTGAGTGTTTACAAAAATCAGATGCCGTATAAACACCCTCACACATGGATGATTATATTTGGGGGTGTGTGGCATCTAAAATATTGAAAACCCCTGCCCTAGAGACTCAAGAATTGCCATTGATGATAAATCTTACTATTTTTTTCCATGAACGTGTTTTAAGAAGTTTTTAAGTTAAAAAAAAAAAACGTTTTACTTATTTATGTAGATTGACAGGTGGCATTTGGGGTAAAACAAACTTACATTATACTTACATTTGTTCCAAAGTTCTTGCAAGCTACAGGGTTTTTTTGTGGGTGAGGTCATTTTGAAGGTAGATCTACTTTTTGAGCATGGAAGGCTAAATAATGCAAAACGCAATCTAAAGGCCTAAAAACCCAATTTGCATGACCTTGTTGGTGTGTAATTGATTATCCATCACCTGACACTAGAGGGAGCCCTCTGGAACTACAGTAGTCACTTGAAACTGTCAGCTGTCATATCACTTCAGTCCAGTTGAGAGGAAGCAACAGTGCAACAAATGTCTCTCTACAGGAATATAGTGTGGTTTATCAAAGGAATGAGGGAGTATACAAGGTAAGGTTTTTTTGGTATTCATTGCTGAATTCTTCAGTTTATTATATTCTTGTGGTCACTGGGTGGGTTGCTTTGTTGCTGATAACTTTTGAGTCTCTGAAAGTCTGTTGCACTGCTTTTAATGAATGTGTTATTGTTTTTAATTGGATTAAGATGGTTTCATTGACGTGAACATTTCATAATTTGACTCAAAGTTATTTTGGCCTGAGCATACATTTAGTTATTGCTACAAAACGCAGCCTTAAACTGTGTCCTGACAAGCCAAATGTTGTTAGATTGATGCACAAATGTTGTTTTTGTAGTTCCCCAAGTCATCTCCTCTGACATGCATTCATCCAATCACTCAGTTTAAGGTCAGTCATCATTGCATCACAATGGGCCCTATTGAGGCCCTGCTGTTCTCTCTCAAGTGCCCTGTCATCCCACACAGAAGCTCCTTTGGCCCCTGATCTTAGGAGCACTGTCTCAGATGACTAGAGGTCACATAACAATTCAAGAATTGTGTTGAAAACACACTTTTAGGGATAAAATCGCAGCTCCTGAGGCTTCATGTTGGTCATGTTTCTGATTTGCTTCATTTGTTTGATGTTGTCAGCAGGTCTGGATTTGAGTATGCGTCTAAGAGCTTTGTAGAAAAAGACCTGGATGTGTCTATGGTGGGGCGTTCCTTCATGATCACTGGAGCCAACAGCGGAATAGGGAAGGCGACAGCCATGGCCATAGCAAAAAAAGGTTAATTTCACAGTTACATAAACACATTTTTTAGGTTTCAGTATTATTTTTCCAACCACTAATCTGTTGTGGTGGTACAATAGTACAATGATGCTTTAATTATATAATATTGTGCTGAATGATCAGTGTTGCCATGTATAAATGTTAGTCTAATGTACTGTAAACTATATTGCCAAAACTTTTGGGACACCTGCGTTTACATGAACTTTAATGGCATCCCATTCTTAATCCGTAGGGTTTAACATGGAGTTTTGCACCCTTTGCAGCTATAATAGCTTCAACTCTTTTGGGAAGGATTTTGTTTAGGAGTTTGTTTATAAGATTTTTAGACCATTCTTCTTGAAGCACATTTGTGAGGTGAGGCACTGATGTTGGATGAGAAGGCCTGGCTCGCAGTCTCCGTTCTAATTCATCCCAAAGGTGTTCTATCGAGTTGAGGTCAGGACTCAACTTCAACTGTGCAGGCCAGTCAAGTTCCTCCACACCAAACATGCTCATCCATGTCTTTTTGGACCTTGCTTTGTGCACTGGTGCGCAGTCATGTTGGAACAGGAAGGGACCATCCCCAAACTGTTCCCACAAAATTGCCCAAAATGTCTTGGTACCCTGAAGCATTAAGAGTTCCTTTCACTGAAACTAAGGGGCAAAGCCCTACCCCTGAAAAACAACCCCACACCATAATCCCCCCTCCACCAAACTTTACCCTTGGCACTATGCTGTCAGGTAAGTACCGTTCTCCTGACAACCGCCAAAACCAGACTCGTCCATCAGATTGCCAGACAGAGAAGAGTGATTCACCACTCCAGAGAACACGTCTCCACTGCTCTAGAGTCCAGTGTTGGCGTGCTTTACACCACTGCATCCGACGTTTTGCATTGCACTTGGTGATGTAAGGCTTGGATGCAGCTGCTCAGCCATGGAAACCCATTCCATGAAGCTCTCTACGCACTGTTCTTGAGCTAATCTGATGGACACACTACTTATGCACAATGTGCCCCTCAGCATGCGCTGACCCTGCTCTGTGATTTTACGTGGCCTACCACTTTGTGGCTGAGTTGCTGTTATTCCCAATTGCTTCCACTTTGTTATAATACCACTAACAGTTGACCATGGAATATTTAGTAGTGTGTAAATTTGAGATATGAATACTTTTATTCTTCTATATATCTTTTTTTTATTAAGTGATAGTAAAGATTTATACTGTTAGAAAATATTTATATTTTGAATAAATGCTGTTCTTTTTAACTTTGTATTCATCAATTTAACATTGAAAAATATGGTAGCTTCACTCATTCATTTTGTATTGTTTTCCTCCTATCCAAGGTGGCACTGTCCATATTGTCTGCAGAAACAAAGATCGAGCTGAGAAAGCCAGAGAAGAAATCATCTCAGCAAGTGGAAATACCGTGAGTGTCATTAAAGGGATAGTTCACCTCAAAACGAAAATTTGCCATCATTTACTCACCCTCAAGTTGTTCCAAACCTGTATGAGTATGTTCAGCAGAAGAAAGAAACTGATGATGCATCAGTGTTCAACTTAAAATAAGAGACTATTTATAATATTGGTATAGTTTTTGAATGATTTGTATTGTTTAATGCACTGTGTGATGTGCCTCTACCGTAGGAGGTTTACGTCCACGTGTTGGACCTCTCTGAGACGAGAAAGGTGTGGGAGTTTGCAGAGACCTTTAAGAAGGAGCACTCATCTCTCAATGTTTTGGTATGAGTGTCAGAGCTTCTTTTGGAAATTCCCATCATACCTCAGTATATTAAAGAAAATACCAGCATTCAGCTTACAGGTGCAGGAAAGATGAAGAAATATCCTCTCCTCTGTCTCTAACGCTAATCCCTATCAGATCAATAATGCCGGATGTATGGTGAACCAAAGGGAAATTAACTCTGATGGACTGGAGAAAAACTTTGCGACCAATACTCTTGGTAAGACACGGTGCACCGTGTTGCATTGCATATCAAAATTTTTTATGTTAAAATCTCTTGTGCTGACCAAGGCTGCATTTATTTGATCAAAAATACAGTAAAAACTACGGAGCCCCACACAAAAATGTTTTATATATATATATAGATTTAGGAGACCGTTCTCCCACTTAAACTTTGGCCGATTTACTAATTCATTGATACTCGTATGGCAAGCCGTTTAACATTTAAAGGGGTGATGAATTAAGAAATCAACTTTTCATTCAGCCTTTGATATATAAATATTAAATACAAATTTGATATATACCGTGGTCATGGTAATATAAGAATATCCTGTAAAAAATGCTGGGTTGTTTTAACCCAATATTGGGTCAAATATGGACTAACCCAGCAGCTGGGTTGTTGTAACCCTGCGGTTGGGTTAAATGTTTGCTTAAGACAAGCCGATTGCTGGGTTAAAACAACCCAATTGCTGGGTTAGTCTATATTTGACCCAACATTGGGTTGTTTTTTACCCAGCATTTTTTAGAGTGTAAGTTTCAGAGCTGAAAACTTCCCTGTTAGTCAACGAAAAGCTTTTATTGACACCAGGCCTAACAAACGTCCAATCTCAGAATGTACCAACCTGTGACGTCAGAGTGTGGTATAACGGCACCTGAGGACACCTCATTCTGTAGCCCCACCCACTGACTCATGCAAGAAATGTAACATAAATAACATGGGCCTGCTAAATGGATCGTGCTACTGAGCAATAAACATGCCAAAGATAGCAAGATATTGCGCTGTGCCTGGTTTAGTTTATTTATTTTTACTTTATTTTTAATGAAGATCCAGCTCACCAATCTTAAATAGTGAAATAACATTCCTTTCTTGATGTGCACTGTTCACTCTCTTGACTTGATATTTGACGGAAAAATAGAATTGCAGAAGTTTTGATCATGTTGATTTGTCTGACTCTGCAGTGAGGCTTGTGTGTGTGTGTGTGTGTGTGTGTGTGTGTGTGTGTGTGTGTGTGTGTGTGTGTGTGTGTGTGTGTTTGTTAGCGATGCATGGTTCACGGTTATATCCACCGATCGGGTGGGCCAAGTAATAAAAAAATAACATTCCAATTAATTGCAGGTGGATGAGAGATAAATCACTGTTTGCTTGATAAAGAAATTTTGGGCGAACCATCATTCCAGTTGCCGTTTCCCCACATGCTTATAAAAACAATTCCTCATACTCACGGGGGAGCCGGAGCTCATTATAATAATTATAATCCAATTATAGCAGGTTTTTTTTAGGTACTTGTGCTTATTCTTTAGGTACTAGTAAGATTTTTTTAGAAACAATAGTGTCTAGTATTTAATTATATGTAGAAAAAATAAAACTATAGTACTTTAATTTTAGTTACTAGTAATTTAGACCAAAGATTTCCTGAACATGAACATAGCTTGAAAATAGATACTAGTACTAGTACGTAGAATTAAATTAGAATTGCTTGCCATATACTTATTTTAGTTAAATCGTGGCCAAGAATTCCTTTCCACTTTTTCTTAATTTACTGTGTTATTTTTGTAAATCGTGGACACTTTGAACATTAGTTTTGATATAACTAAAAGAACATGGCCATCATTTAGTAAATCGAGGGAACAAATTATTATATCGTGCGCACGATTTACTTAAAATTAGGGAACAAATTAGTAAAACGTGCTGATGTATTAAGAACTTGTGGGAACGAATTGTTAGTTCAGGGCTACAATAAACATATATATTTGTATCATGTGCAGGGCTCCGTGATAAACTGTAATATTTTGAAACTTTATTACAATTTAAAATACGTTTTCTTCGATTTTAAAGATTTTAAAATGCAAAGCTGAATATTCAGCATTATTACTCCAGTCTCCTGTCATCACATGATCCTTCAGAAATCATTCTAATATGCTGATTTGCTGGTCAAGAAAAAATTATTATTATTATCAATACTGAAAACTGTTGTGCTGCTTAACATATTTGCGGAAGCCATGATACTTTTCTTTCAGGATTCTTTGAAGAATAGAAAGTTGAAAAGAATAGCATGTACACTTTTGATCAGTGTATTGCTCAATGAAATACTTTTTTTTCTTCTTAAAAAAATCCTTCTGACTTATATATATTCTGTTTTATAGTAGAATATGTTACTTGTAATATTTTAATATTTAATAAAATAGATTTGTTTGTCCTCTGCAGGTGTTTATATTCTCACTAAATGTCTGATTCCATTGCTGGAGAAGAGCAGGGACCCCCGAGTTGTGAGTAAAAAAACAACACTGATCTCAAAGTCTTGATTTATTAAAACCGAGTCTGTCTGAGACTGCATTTTTTCAACAATGCATATGTGAAGGCATAAACAGTTATTGTGATTTTTGACAACGCCTATGATAAATGTGTTTATATTTTCATAACAGTAATGTGTGCAGATCCACAGAGTCTCCTGTTTCTCTCTCATGATGCGCTATGTTTGTCAGTTCATTGTGTCATGATGATGATAAAAATGTCTATGGTAGATCACAGTGTCATCGGGAGGAATGCTGGTACAGAAACTAAACACAGATGATCTGCAGACAGAGAAAGCTCAGTTTGATGCTACCATGGTATATGCACAGAACAAGGTATTTAGAGAATTTTGCCTGTTAATTGTTTTTTTATTATTATTATTACCAAATCATTGGTATTTTATTGCTCATACTTTACATTTGCATTTATTAATTTAGCAGACTTTAGGGTTAGCATCAACCTGACAACCACCTGTAAATTGCACAAATGCACAAACACACCAGTGAGATTTTCTTTTAAAAAACTGTAAAACCTAGTGTTTAAAAATGTTAACTTTACACTTAAATTTTAAAATTTAATATCATATTTAAATGAAAAAATGTTCAATGTAAGCTTTAACAGTTGTTTCCTGACAGAAAAGTGCAATGGGAGCACCACAGAAGTACAATATTCAAGTTGTACACCATGTTTTTGGCCACTACCGGGGTGGTAATACTATGTTTTTTAAAGTACCATGGTATTTAAATATGGTAATCAGACAGCACAATGTAATATATTAAAGTATTACCATGAGACTTTTTTCAGTCAAGTGTTGGCAGACGTTTCCTTATGAAATTAATTTACAAGGATAACATGTAAAAAGGATTATTAATTAAATTATTTTATTCACAAAAAGGGACTAAAAGTCATGAACAGTTTCTATTAAACTGAGATGAGCGGTGTTACCTTTCTCTCAGCTGTTGCCAAGCAACAGGTGACACAGAGTGCCAGCAGTGGCGTCTCCATTAAACAATATCTGATGCAGTAATGATGACGACCTTTTACTAATCACTCGTTATGTGCACCTCAGACTGTGTGTGTGTGTGTGTGCGTCCTGGTAATCCCTACGGTATGGGGACAAAATGTCCCCACAAAGATGACAATATCCAAAATCCTTGTCCTTGTGGGAGCATTTTTTTGGTCCCCATGAGGAAAACAGGTCATAAATCACACTAAGTGATGTTTTTGGAAAAAGTAAAAATGCAGCATGTCTCCTGTGATGGGTAGGTTTAGGGGCAGGGGCAGTGTAGGGGGATAGAAAATACGGTTTGTACAGTATAAAATGCATTATGCCTATGGAATGTCCCCATAAAACATGGAAACACAACGTGTGTGTGTGTGTGTGTGTGTGTGTGTGTGTGTGTGTGTGTGTGTGTGTGTGTGTGTGTGTGTGTGTGTGTGTGTCCACAGAGGCAGCAGGTAGTGATGACAGAGGTCTGGGCAAAATCAAATCCCAAAATTAATTTCTCTGTGATGCACCCTGGGTGGGCTGACACACCAGGTATTGTTCTTTTTAATAAGTCAACAAGCAAAATGTGCTTGTTTTAATGTGCAAATTTAATTTGACACCATGGTTATTCTAGCTTGGCATGATGATTTTGCTTACTTACACTTTTTAAGTTTAATTTCTGCCCCCAAGTGTTGGCTCTTAACTGTAAAGGAGCAACACGTTTTCAGTGTATTATATTATATTTAGGGCTATTGAATGCTTAAATCTGATTGGTTGATCAATGTTCTAAGGTGTGAAATTATTTTCAGGGTAACGCACAGCTAAAGTAGTTCCAGGCAGGTCCTGACCGAATTTCAGGCCCAATTCCTCGCCAAATTTCAGTGATTTAAAATGTCTTCACAGCCGAAAACAGCAAAAGAACCAAAACCCACAACTATACTCACCAAGCAAATAAATATAGTAAACAATAGGATAAATTACATTTCATTATGTACAGAAAGCAGTTTGGGGTTTAACTTGAGTTAAGTAATCAGATTACTTTTTAAAGTGACTAGTAAAGTAATGCATTCGCCTACTTTTAAAATGTACTACAACATTTATTTTTAAATTAATTACTACTAAGAGATACTTTTTCAAATAGACTAAAAGTGATGCAAAATGACAAAATGAATAAAATCTGTAAAATGCAAAATCAGAATACAATGCAAATCTCCAATGAATACATGTTAAACAAAACAAGTATTTGTATGAATTTAATCTCACTTTATTTACCAATCTACTTGCTGCTGACCTTAGATGATTCAGTTAAATCATAAGCAAAAATTATTTGACTATAGATTTTTTGTTTTTTGTTTAGTGTCAAACTTTTTTCTCCTGCGTCTTATTCTTCTGTTGTATAGCAGTACAGTACAGCTGACAGGTTTGTTTGAGCTGCGCCCTCTACTGTACAAAGGGTGTGAAAGGATCTTTACATTTGCCTCAAAACAGAACTTTTTTGTTATAAAAACAAAAAAATAAACAAGCTCAGCCCAGGTGAGAAGTAATGCAAAAGTAACTTAATACATTGCATTCTTAAAAAGTAACTAAGCAATGCAATTAGTTACTTTTTAAGGGATTTTAACACAATATTGTAATGCATTACTTTTAAAAGTAACTTTCCCCAACACTGACGGAAAGCACTTACTCCCTTTCTCCCTCTCTCTCTCTCTCTCCACACACACACACACACACACACACACACCGTTTGGGCACACACTCACAATAGGTTAGCTACTTAAAAGCTACATGACATTTTTCACTATAGCGAGGTAATAACACCGCTATTCTTGAAGCAGATAAACTTAGTTTCACTATTAGTAGAGACGCTGGTGACGAACATTGAACATTGAGAGACGCACAGAGTAAGCCACATACGCGTAATCTCGCATTCGCTCTCTAATAACTGCATTAATAACTGCATTAATAACTGCATTAATAACTGCATTAGTCTGCTATCAGTGGCTCACGCAACAGAGGCTTGTGATGAGATGCATAAGAAACTAGTCCAACACACAAGAGCATTTTAAGGACAAAAACCTGACAAATGCATTCAATTACAACATCTGACCAATGTCTTAAGGTGTAGCAACCACAGTATGAGCGGAATAATTGATTTCAGTCCAGTGAATTATTAGAAAATAATGCTGTAGGGGATTTTACAGTTAAAGACACAAGGACCAGATAAGGAAGACTGAGTCAGAGGTTAAGTTTTACAGAAGAATAATTCGCAGTTTCATCAGCAGAATTTTAACACAGATTAATAAATACTGTAACAAATATTAGTTAATGCATTAACTAACACTTACTAATTGGTAACAATGCTAACATAATTCATAATGTATATATGCTGCATAACCATTTTATTTTCTATTATAGCACTTTTTTTACAAGCTTGTCTGTCCAGCTCATCAATTGTAACCTCTGGCTCTGGTTGTGCTTAGCGGTTGCCAAGGCGATGCCTCAGTTCCATCAGATGATGCGCGATCGTCTGCGTACGGCGGAGCAGGGAGCCGACACGGTCATCTGGCTCGCTGTGTCACGCGCCTCCACTGCATTTCCCAGCGGCCTTTTCTTCCAAGGTGTGCATGTTGGTTAAAAATGATCACATTTGCTTTCATGAGTCTAGATTTGTTTAACAGCACTCAGAAAACCTCATAACAGGTTGTTTGTTTCAGATCGACAGTCGGTTTCGGCCCACTTGCCCCTCGCATGGACGCACAGCTCTCGACAGGAAGTCAAAGCATTCATGGGCCGCTTGGAGGCTTTGTCGATGGCTGTCAAACCCTCAGAGTGAGAATTTAAACATGTTAGATATTATACACGTCAGATAACTGAGATGTTGTACAGCATGTAGAACTCAAATGACACTCATGCTATGTGGAACTGATAACCATGATATGAAATCTGAAGCTTTTTCTCTGTAACTACAGAATGATCATACAGAGACAAAAGAAAGTCTAAAATCAACATGAAACATGATATATTTCTGCGTAAAATAAGATATTTAATGCTGTAAAACCTAACATATGCGATAATAGTCAGAAAATAAAAATAAAAATTATATTGATATTGTAATGCATATGGCCAGAAAGATGAAATGCAGATAGCTTGTGATGTAAATCAATATCTTTACAGTATAGTATATAAGAACACATATGCACAAAATGTATCTGTTGCCATTCTATATCTCCCAATAATATTTAATTCTTAATTTTATGATATGATAAGCTTTGTAGTTTTTATTGTAGGGAGGCAAAACACATAATGCAATGCAATATAATGACTGAGAGATATACAAGTAAACACTCATCAAAAGCCTGATCATATTTGATACATTTCAATTAAAAAACTGAAATAAAAAATAAAAAGATAACCCTAAGTTGCTTCAGTAAGTGTTAATCTTGAAATATTACTAACAATATAAAGGTTTCTTTCATTTACTTAATAATAACCGGTGGAGATTTCACAGCAAAAAGACACGTGTTCAATGACCTGAATGGGGACGGAATCGAATTAAACTAAAATGCCTTTATACTTGCTAAAAATGTATAAACTATCAATCAGAAGGCATGTAGATTGTGTTCATCTGGTTTATCAGCAAAGTTTTGTTTATGTTTATAATAACGAGGATTTAGAAATGTGATACAGTAGGCTTTATATGGCTAACGTGAAACAAAAGTAGGTTGGGGTATGGTATTATACACAACTGAATGGAGGGTGAAAAGCGGTCTACATTAAAGGGACAGTTCACCCAAAAATGAAAATTTGCAGATAATTTACTCACCCTCAGGCCATTCAAGATGTAGGTGTATTTTTTTCCTCAGTAAACAGTAAAGAAGATTTTTAGCTGAAAATGTGATTCAGTCTACAGTTACCGTCACTTTTAGAGACAAAAAAAAAAACATATACAGTTGGGGTGTAACAGTACAGAAGTCACGGTTCAGTACGTACCTTGGTTTTGGGGTCATGGTGTATTTAGTACATTGAGTGTATACATCATGTGACCTTTCCAATGTAAAGTAATGCATGGCGCATCGCAGGTTAGAGCAAGATGAGCATTTGTGGTTAAAAAGTACACTGAAAAAAATTTGTACTGCTTGTTCAAATTGCTTAATTAAAATGAGCTAAAGCAACACGATTGCTATACATTTTGTCCTAACTTAATTTGATTGTGTTCAATCCACTTAAATAAATTAAAATAATAAGTCAAGTTGAAGTTTACTTAATCCGTTTGTGTTGAGATTACAAAAATGAATTGTGTTGCATTAACTGAAACTGGGTGGGCTAGTTAGTTCCCAGCATCCTTTGCATTTGGCTAAATCAAGAGAGAGTAAATGTTGTTATTTTATAGGTAAAAGTGTACACAATTGTAATGTAAATCCACAATGTAAATCCAACGCACTTTTTTTCAGTGTATATAATTTTTTATATTTTTTTGAAAATGGCCAATCACTAGATAAGACCCGTATTCCTTGGGGAAAAGACGAACAATTAATATATTATATAATAGTATATTTGTATTGTACTAAAAACATACTCAAGTGCATTTTTAAAGCATTTATTAGTACATATTTTTCACCTGGGAGCCCTTTGAAACTGCAGTAAACCTGCAATTTGGACCTTCAAACTTTTACCCCATTGAAGATCACAGAGAAAAATCCTGGAATGTTTTCCTCAAAAACCTTAATTTCTTTTTGACTGAAGAAAGAAAAACATGAAGATCTTGAAAGATGTGGAGGTGAGTAAATTATCAGGAAATTTTCATTTTAAATTGAACTAATCCTTTAAGAACTCTGTTTGAATCAAAGTGGCACCAGCCATAAAGGAAAGTCATTTCAGAGGTGGAAGACGTTATATAATTTTGAACAAAGATTCTGAAAACAAACATTTTTGTCTTGAGAATAACATAATTCAATGAATTATGCTAAATTAAACACGGAACATTTAAAAGTAAATAGGGTCTGTTTTGATTTTATATTTAGCCTTATGTCTGGGCTATGCCAATTTAAACCCTTCTGGATGAAAACTTGAACACAAATGGTACCTACAAAGTACGCAACCTGTGTCATTTCCTGTCTCTTTCCTTTGTCTACTCCAATACTTTCCATTGCAATATCCCATTAAGGCAAAATGCTCATAAATAATAAAACAAAAACAAGTGGGCTTTTGGCCTTGTCAGTTATTGTCATGCTGAAAACATCCTGTGTGGTGATGCGATATGTGACATAACATCCAGACACACTTTAGTTATGTAAAAATAGCACAACACTAACAAGCTCATACAACTGTGGTGTTGCCTGTTAAATTGATAATAAACAACATCCATGACCCTGTGCATCAACATTTCTCCATGAGTATGTTTCTCCCAGCGGTAGCTATGACAGGATGAAACATGTAAATCCTTAATTTCCTGAGCTGGTAAATGATTCATCACGCTCACTGTATGACGCATATGATGCTCTCACATCACCAAACATCAAAATCATATAAAAAAAAAAACACTACTGGGCCAAAAGAGCACTGAAAGCGACACACACCATTGTCATCTCTCATATGATCTGACTGCTACAGTAAGAGTGTTTTAGTAATAAACATGTTTGTGTCTCTCTGTTAATCCTAAGCAAACCCATGCAGATCAAATCCTGTGATTAAAGTACCTTCATAGGTTTTCATAGAAGCTTTAGTCTGCATTCAGATTCATGGGCCTACATCTGCTCAAATATGAATCAATAAACTATCACAATCATGAATGACGGTTTCACAGACAAGGCTTAAGCCTAGTTCCAGACTAAAATGCATGTCTGAGCTGTTTTATCTGAAAGCAACTTGCACTGGCATATATATTTAAATGTCAGTGCCATTGTTTTGTCTCAAGATGCACACCTGTTATGTGTTTTTCGAAGGCATATTTATAAAAGCTATTAAATGTCCTATTTGTGAAACCAGGTTTAAGCCATTTTGTAAATTATTTTTAATCAGCTGCTCTTTATCAGATGTAGGAAGTGTCCAAGCAGAGCACAGGTGTAGTTCAGCATATTATGAACAAACATGTTTGATAGATCTTAATTTTGAGCAGTATATCAATGTTTTAAGAATGTAAAAGATAAGAAAATGAGGGGGAATCCTGTTTTTGAAAGATATATCTTGCATATAGACCTTACGCACAAGTGAAACGTGCGCGCAGCAATCTTTAGAAATGTCTTTGAACTTCCGTTTTTGCAACAGCTCTGTGTATTTCTACGGCATTGCTGTCGAAGTGGATTTACTTATTATTAGCAGTCTATAGCAGAGTTAACGAAAGTTATTGAGCATTGTAATGTTTAAAGATGTCATAAGAAATGTAAGAAGACAAGGGAAGACATTAACAAACAGCTGAGTTCATTCATAAATACGGAAGATCGCTATTGAAAAGCCGGAAGTCAAAAGAGAACGAGCGCCGCAATTAGGGCTAACGTTACATAAGGTGAAAGCAGTAATGTCGTGGAATAGTATTGCAATTTAAAATAATTGTTTTCCACTTGAATGTTTTAAAATGTAACGTATTCCTGTGATGTAAATAAGCTGCATTTTTATCATCATTACTCCAGTCTTCAGTCACATGATCCTTCAGAAATCATACATTTACAGAATAAACAGCACTATTGTGTGTGTGTATAATTAAAATTTTAAATAATTGTTTTCTACTTGAATATACTTTAAAATATAATTCACTTCTGTGATGCAAAGCTGAATTTTCATCAACTCCACACGATCCTACAGAAATCATTCTAATATGACGATTTATCATCAATGTTGGAAACAGTTGTGCTGCTTAATATTTTTGTGATATTTTCAGGTTGTGTTAAATTGATAAAAAGTGACTAAAGATTTCTGTTTTGAATAATTGCTGTTTTTTATTTTACTTTTTATTCATCAATGAATCCTGAAAGTTTCCAAAAAAATTAAGCAACTGTTTTCAACATTGATAACTGCGATCGACTTACAAGTCATCAATTTGTTTTTTTTTAAGACGGTTCATTACTTTTTAAAGTCAATTACCCTGAACTAACTTCTAGTTGATCATACTAGTTCTTACGACCCAGTCTTGACATAATGGCTATGTTTATGCAACTGGCCTCTGATCAGTTGGTCTATCACTACATACACTGTTTACACAGAAGGAAATCAAAGCTGTGGGTTTTGCTCCCTGCTGCTTATATATTTTTTTTTTTGGCAAACCTTTATTTCATCAGGGAGTCTCAGTGACGTTGTAACTCTTTCTTCAAACCTGTTCCCCGCTGTGCACATGTGCAGAACTCACATCTGCTTTGCCCATTTCTGAAAACAATTTGATTCAGTTTGGACCCGGGCCACACATAACTCAAGCTTGGCAGTAATGGCATTTTAGAGGTTTAATAGCAGGAAATTGGATATAGTGATGTACCGTCTAATTCTCTGAATCATTTGGCTGCTTTTTATTTCACGTGTCTCGTGAGGCAAAGCCACCTGGGGACAGTGTGGAACGTTTATATTTGTTTAATAAACCAAGAATGAAATTACATCGACATGTTCAGCATCCGTTGTTACCATGGAAACCTCAATGGCATCTGCAAGAAAGCAGCAAGAGGTTCAATATCCACATTTTTATTGAACTTTTTTGAACTTATTTCCGTATCCACATTTTGGCTGTTTTGTTAGGGTGTTTAATAATTCTGCCTTTTATACAGTATTGAAAAAAACAAAACAACAACATGTGCAGTGCATTCACATTTTCCCAAGGGATTCTTTTGATTTTGATCTCTATGAGGGTAAAACGGTGAAGAGACTGAAGCTGAATCCATTCATAGCTGAGATTCTCATAAGAGTGGGATTGATCTAATTAAAAATAACCTACAACACAATTATGGATTTCTTATTTTGCTTCCCGATTATTTTTCCAGATTGTAAGGTTTATGATTTCTTGGTTTCTTTTCTTTTAAATGAAGTCCGCTACCCAGAGGTCATCTTTTGTTTAAAAGAAACTTCCCAGTCCATGCGAAGAGCAGTCCAGAATCTTTTTAATTTTCCTGTCTTTGTGTTGCTCACTCGTCTCCTTGTGCAGACATGTGATCCACTACGCGACATACGTGTAGACTTTACGATCCTCCGGCGTCCGGGCCAAATATTCTCTTTCTATTAGTCCTTCAATGCGCTTTTTAATTACCACGGGGCTCGGCAGGAACCGCGCCCTCAGCTGCTGGGTCACCTGACAGGAGACAACCAATCAGATGTTTAGAGATTTGAATCATTTTTGAAATGATAAACAAACTAAACATACAAAATCGTGATCAACATGCTCTCACCTCTGCTACCAGTACGTTGTGCTGCATCTTCTTCCTGGATTTCATGATGCGTACGATGGCAGCCTCGATTTCATGTTTCCGGTCATCGTCTACTTTCTGCCGCGTCTCCTTGCGCTCTGGGTCTGACTCGCCTTGCTTAGCAGCAACTGCAGAAGACGGATTCAAAGAGTTTGTGAAGCACATTTCAACATTAAAGACATCTAAATTCAGATCACTTGAGATGTCGTAGAAGTACAGGTACAATATTTCAATATCAAGTCTGATTCCAACGTTATCTACACCAAATATTTTATAAAATCAGAGTATACCTCCAAATTAGAGGTTTAAATATTAAAAGGCCTTGACAAGAGCATTGTTGGTTGATTTCCTATTAAATAAGGAAGTTGGAGCAAGAAATAGAGCAAGAAAGAGCTCATTCTAAAAAGCCTAAAAGTGTAGTTATTGTTTACTAAAAGTATCAGGTGTGTTCACACTTTTAGTTTGGTTTGCTTGGCTTAATCCCTCTGTCACACCCACAAATAAAGATCTGCGGTTCTGATGCCTGTACCGAACTGTGATAGGCAACATCGCGACTATGACAACAAAAAAACGGTATGCTTGAGCAATCTGTCCTTTTTAAGGTCGCATCTTGTGACATCATGTCCCTTTTTGGTTCGTTTACATGTCTTTGGTCCGTGTTGCGTTCATATTTCAGTCGAACCACACTGGAGTCCGTCTGAAAGTGGATCGAAACCCATCTTTTCAGCGGTCTCGGCCCGCTTGTTTGGTGCACACCGGGGTTCAGTTGGCAGCGTTCACACATTCAGATGAACCGCACCAACAGAGCAATCGCATCAGGGTTCGGTTTAATCAAACCAAACATGCCAAGTATAAACAATCCCTAATTTTGTTCATTAATGTAAAGCTGAAATAAAATACTTTTTTCAAGATATTGCGTTTTCACTAAGAAAGCTGCAGTGCTCACATTTAAACCACAGCCTTTTGAAGTTCAATAATCACATTAAGCCATATCGTGATTCTTGTTCTTTTGTTCCTAAATTTAAGAACTCTTAAATTGAGAATTAAGACTGTTCTTATAACAATTAAGATATTCAAGACTTTTTGTGGCCTTTAATTTAAGGCCCTTTTCACTAAGAAAGCTGCAGTGCTCACATTTAAACCACAGCCTTTTGAAGTTCAATAATCACATTAAGCCATATCGTGATTCTTGTTCTTTTGTTCCTAAATTTAAGAACTCTTAAATTGAGAATTAAGACTGTTCTTATAACAATTAAGATATTCAAGACTTTTTGTGGCCTTTAATTTGAGGCCCTTAGGGCTGACCCATCTTATCTGATTTTCAAAATATGAGAGACCACAAACATGATAAAATGGTGTTAACAGGACAGCACAACATGCACTAACAGATTCCATCACAAATAACCAAGAGTCCCGTCTGTGAACATGGGAAATCTCGCAAAATCTCTTGTGGTCAAATGTGAATTTAGAGTAAACAAACATGGAGGACAATGGGCGAGAGGAATGGCAATAGTGTTTGTACTGCTTTTTACAGAAAATTCACTAAACAGAGAGAAATGGTTTGGATAAAGTTGTGTGTTTCCGTCAGCTTGCTTTCTGAGTTGGGCTAGTTTCATTCCACATGACAAACTACAGAGTGCACGTTTGTCCTCGGGGTTCCCCCCAAACAACAGGATTTCTGATTTATGACCCTGGACCACAAAACATAAGGGTAATTTTTTTAATTGAGTTTTACACCTGAAAATGGACTTTACCTAGGATTGTCAGAAGAATTGACTATCTTGTGTGTGGATGCCTTAAAATTAATCATTAATATATTTTGTCTATTTTAAACACAGGTATCTGCTAAAAATATACATTATTTTCTCTAATTTTAGAAGAACACTAGCATATAGATGACATACAAAAATGAACTAAAAGTCAAATTTTGAATTCTGATTTCTTTCAGATAAGAACTTTGTCCCTTCATTCTGAGTCAACAGCGCCCCCGTGTGGCAGCACAATACCTGTTTGTATTTTGACTCTGTGCAGTTTGGAGGTGAACTGGTCGTTGACTGTAAACACATGGCCGCTTTCGATCTCTTTACTCTTGGGTTCTTTTGTGAGAACTCTCTGGGTGGGTTTCCCGCAGGCTAGAGACTGCAGGGCCCGGACCAGTTCGCGCTCGGGGATGTCAGTCTCCTGTTGGATCTCCTGAGGGGGTTAGAGGTCAACAAGGGTGAAGGTTAAACCGATCATGTAGGCATGGCTTCATTGAGTTCAGATCTGGAACATGTGGATGGGAGGTTTTACCTCAAAGGTAAACTTGTCTCTGTTGTTGAAGAGCATGAGGATGGTCATCTGGAAGGTTGACACCTGCAGAATGTGCTTCCGTGTGTTTGAGCCTGTTAGTAAAGCCCCACCCACACCTACATCCGAGCCATCCTCCTAAAGAGAGGAGAAAGTCAATTAAAATAGGAGTTTGAACATTTTATAAATATCATTTCAAATAGCAGAAATGCAACAAAATAACAGCCAATCAGAATATACTTGGGGGTTTCTTTTAATATGGATTTTGGACCAATAAGATTCCACTGTGGGTGGAGCTACTCAGCACAACATAAAAAATAAATAAATAAAACCTGGTAAAAGTTTTTTGAAAAGTGACTGATAAACAACACATCACCCGTCTTCTCATGGTCACGGTTGGTTAGGATAACAACACAGATTACATGGAACGCTTTCAATTTATTAAAGGTACACTATGCAACTTTTCCGTCCGCTAGAGGGCGCCTGTTCAAAACAAATGCATAGTTTGATGACAACAAGTTTGAGTGCAGAATCTTGGGACATGTGGTCTTCACCTCACAGCCGGCAGAAATCATGCTCATGGAGCGAGTGCAGAGGGAGCTGAGTAAGGCCACCGATTGTTACACAAAATACACTTCTCACGAGCAACGGGACTTTTATTATGACGGGACACAGTTGCCGGCGCGATATCCTCTTTTCCGGTCATGAGTATGAGGTAACGCAGCTCTGTTTATTATATTAGATACATTTAAGTGTGTTTAAAATGATGTTATGGCGTTACTCTGTGCGTTCGGTCGGCGGCTGCTGTGACACTTGTTCACACTCTAGTCAGAGTAAAGCTTTTCTGCAAAATAAAACGGAAACGAGGGTAACGCAGATATGACGCAATTGACAGGCGACTACCTCACACGCTATGCTCACATGCTTACGTCATTGGTAAAAATTGCGATTTTCTCACAATTTACAAATAGTTGGAAACATTTGGGACATTGTAAGAACTCAACAGAACAATATATATAACACTGGCCTGATGGTTTTTGAATATTTGACTTCAAAAATCCTACACAGTGTACCTTTAAGTCGGGCTTTCTGCTGTTTTAGGGAATACTTCAAAGTTTACAATTGAATCACTACAAAACAAATGCATATTTTGATGACGTCAAGTTTGAGTGCAGAATCTTGGGACATGTGGTCTTCACCTCACAGCCGGTGGAAATCATGCTCATGGAGTGAGTGCAGAGGGAGCTGAGTAAGGCCACCGGAGCGATTGTTACACAAAATACACTTCTTGCGAGCAACGGGACTTTTATTATGACGGGACACAGTTGCCGGCGCAATATCCGCTTTTCCGGTCATGAGTATGAGGTAATTCAGCTCTGTTTATTATATTAGATACATTTAAGTGTGTTTAAAATGATGTGCTGTGACACTTGTTCACAATCAAGTTAGAGTAAAGCTTTTCTGCTAAATAAAACGGAAACGAAGGTAACGCAGATATGACGCAATTGACAGGCGACTCCCTCACACGCTATGCTCACACGTCCCGATTCATTGGTAAAAATTGTGATTTTCTCACAATTTAAAAATAGTTGGAAACATTTGGGACATTGTAAGAACTCAACAGAACAATATATATAACACTGGCCTGGTGGTTTTTGAATATTTGACTGCAAAAATCCTACATAGTGTACCTTTAAGTCGTGCTTTCTGCTGTTTTAGGGAATACTTCAAAGTTTACAATTGAATCACTATATTAAGGTGGCAGAGAGAGCTCAACACACTGCAACTCAAGAAAACATGCAAATAGAAAGAACACCAGCAAATTAAGAAAACACCTTTAAAGTTATTTTGACAGCCCTGATGAGTATATATCATATTCAAAATATTTTACTTTGGTATTGTATAGGGCTGCCCCCTAATGCTCAACTAATCCGTTAATCAATTAGAAGATGCTTAGTCGACCAAAAATTTTATTAGTCGGTTAGTCGCAGGAGAAAAAAAAAACTCGACAGGAAGTGGGTACTTGCGGTAATTACAGTATGCCGGGTAGGAAATCCAAACATTTTATCCATCAACCTCAAATATGGCTTAACATTTGAAACAAGCATGTAAATTGGCGGCTCGCTCTAAGGTTAACCTAGATAAATGCATTTCTAAGTGTTTGTGCGGAGTGTGGAAGCTTTTATTTGTGTAAACTCACAATAACAAGAAAGTGGTGTGCCATTGTAAAATAAACTAAATGGGATGTGCTTTCTGCTGTCTCATCTCTGTGAACTAGAGCCTATCAAAAAAATAAAGCAAAACTCAGTGTATACTTGCCTCACATACATGAGAAATATATCTATAGAAAGCTTGAAATGGCAAGCGATTGTCAACCAATTCAAGTGGAAAACAAATATTCTTTAAATATTACAAATGTGTATGAAACGTGCATACAGGCACATCTACTAATGCAGAGATGACGAGTCAGCATTGTCAACAATCCCGGCAGCTGAAAACATTATCAATAAATTATTGATAATGATAATTAGACAGTCTCCTAGCTGTTTTTTTCACAACACATTCATAATCATTACTTTTGCCAGTGCACTGTGGCAAGCTTTATGTGTGCGTTTGAGCGCTGACTAGGCTATGTATTAGATATAGGAAAACTAAAGGAAAATGAATGGCTTATTAATATACAAGTGCAATTAGTGAATGAATGACTACTAGTCAACTAGAAAAATCTTTAGTTGAGGGCAGCCCTAGTATTAAAGGTGTGTGTACCTTCTTAATGGCACCGTAGAAGGTGGCGTTGAGGTCTGCAGAACCCATGTGGTGCTGGAGTGTAAGTTGCCTGCCGCTGTGCTTAGCCAAATAAAACCTGCACAGAGTTAAAAAAAAATCACATAAAACTGCAAGCTGCAAATGGTGAAAACTCAGATAAAGACATGACAATATTGTTAGATTATAGTCAACAGACGTAAAAATCCTGATAAACTGATTAAAAGTAAATGTACATAAAATTAAATAAAGTAAAGGTTGTATGCGGGTGTAGAGGTGAGTCATACCTTCTGAAGACCTCAAAGGCGTGGCGTGGGGAGGGTGGGATGTTGCATTTGGGTGTGGCTGACTGTGTGGGCCAGTAACCTGTGGTCAGTACTCTCACTGTGAGATCAACACCACAGAGAGACACCTGCGACATGAGGACAAACCACATATATTTTTGCATTTGGTGTGAAAGGACTCAGAGGGCTGCATCTCTTCAATTAACAATGTTCTTTTTCAGAACATTTAGATACGTGTGAATAGGCCCTCAGGGTGCAGCAATTACAATTAGCTTATCTTAAGAACAACAGAAGTCAAAGGCATGTGTGTGTGTGTGTGTGTGTGTGTGTGTGTGTGTGTGTGTGTGTGTGTGTGTGTGCGCGCATATGCACCTGTGATGTCTGCAGATGGTGGCGGAATTCATCCATAGTGGTATTAGAGATGCTCATGTCTCTAAACATGCCCTCCAGTTTAGAGGTGAACTGACAACCGCACTCCGTCTGAGAGAGAAAGCACGAGTATCACATTAGTAACAGAGGAATACAGGGAAAGAGAGTAAAGAAGGATATGATGTGCACCTTTAGTTTGGAGATCATATTTTTCTCAGAGTCATCTGAAACGCTTTTATTGGTTAAGAGTCTCCTGGCCAGGTGCTGTTTGTAGTAACGCTCAAACACGTCCTTCTCCTGCATGAACCTGAACAACACCATGGCCTTATCCAGGATGGACTCCACTTCCTGTTCCGTCAGCTGAACACAAACACAATAATAAGGAATCAATTAAGAGATCAGTAATAACTTTGCCTCTGTGTTATTTTGAAATGATTTATATGCTATTATATTATTTATTTATTAATATTGTAAATTAGCTCATTTTTATATTTTCAGATTTAATTTTAGTTTAAAGAATTTTGTTAAGTTTTTTAATAATTCAGTTTTAGTAATTTCACCTTTTTTAATATATATTTTTCTTTTTATTTCAGATATTTTTCACAAAAAAAAATTCTAGCTTTAATTTTAGTCAGCAATAACAACACTTTTGTTTGTGTATGTAGGTGTACATTCATCCATCAGTCTAAAACTATATGTAATATAACATAATTCATATTCATAATATTTTCACTTTCACTGGACAAAAGTGTGAAAATATTAGAGAGAGAATATAACCAATTCTAGGAAGTTTTCATTTTAAGAACTTAAGATGGCCTAAAGCTAATCTCTTACCCCCTTCACTCCTTTCTTGAGTTTGTCGTCGATGAAGAGCGAGAGGTACTCGGGCGATCTGGAGTTGAGGTTGAGGAAATACTCGAAATCTCCAGCGATAGTCTGTTTGAAGAGCCTGTCGTTGTTGAAGGACTCCTGCAGGAACCGGTCAAAGCGCGACTTCAAGTCCAACAAACCCTGAATGATTCACACACAAAAAAAATACCATTATTACTACTCATTACAAACCTAAAGCTCGTTGAGGTTGTTGTATTTACACATTCTCACTAGTCTGAACTCTTAAGCTATGGCAGATTTGTTCTTTGTTTATTCAGGATCTGACTCGTTTTGAATTAACTGAACAAGCCTCTATTGTCTATGCAGTTCTTTTTTTTGCTACTTTAAGTTGGTGAATGTGTACCTGAATGTAGTCGACGGGGTTCTTGCCCTCTACTTCCTCTGACACCAGTGCTTTACCCTGTTCTCTGAGGTACCAGCTCATACACTCACACATCGTTTTCAGTCCATTAGGAACCCGACCGAACAACTTATACATGCATGCCAGGTCTGAGAGAGACAAAAAGAAAAGAAAAGATGAGAAATTGAGTTAAATACAAAGCAAGAGGAACAATAAAAGCTTAAGTAATTCGTAATTCATTGCTCACCTTCGGTCTTTCCATTCTTGAGCATGTGAACCAGTCCCGAGTTCTCCATCTCTACGATGGTCTTCATGTGTTTGGAGATGAGCTCTCTCTCCACCACCTTTACGATAGGCTCCTCTGTTGATTTATCCAGGCAGTGCATCACGCGCTCAATCTCTTCGTTTATCCGAGCCTCCACTTTCTTGATATAGACGCTGGCACTGTTCTCCGCTAAGAACTTCTGACTTTCCATCTGCACAGATACACACAAAAATTGTGGATATTATACTTAACACCAGTCAAAGAAAGCCAATCAAGAATTATATATTTATTTATGCATACCATGTCAGCAACAAGGCTATTTTCATGAGGAAAACAGAATAAACAACAAAATTCATACAATTAACAAAAAACTACATAAGAGCCCGACCGATATGGGTTTTTGGGGGCCGATACTGATATTAGGGAGTAAAGTTTAGACACACTTTCCCAGTGGTGTGTCTAAACTTTTGATTGGTACTGTATACAGAATGCCGTATATACATAATACATAAATACAACAGAACAAACATACAAATGAAAGATAATGTTTTTCATGTAGGTCTAAACTAGTAATCAAATGTAAAATATCACTTCATAATATTTAGTGTATAAATATAGATTAAACCTTATTAAAGTTATTCAGACAAGAGCTGTGAGTGTTTTTTTCTGTCTATTGTTATCTCGTAAATGAGAAAATGCTTCTCTGACATTAAAGAGAGATGTTTCCATGTTTCCACTGTTATATGCTAGGGGGCGCTATTACACATCTCCTGAAAGTACAGAATCTCCTGATCAAAACACAGGCAAAGAAAAAGCAGAGCCATCTATTATAAGCAGATTCATATGTAAAATAACACGATCATCAACATTAAACAGCATATAAATTAAAGCATATCAAGTTATTGAATGAATTGTCGACCCAGGACGAGCCACAGGACTGTGAAGCTTTAGGGGTGTTGATGGACTCCATCTGTGTTTTGATCATCGTTCTGAATCCCATCTTTATGTTAGTAGCGATTTTCTCAGCTTTTTTTCCAAAATGTTGCTTTTTTTAATGAAACTTACTAGGGGTGGCACGGTTCACAAAACCCACGGTTCGGTTCATATCACAGTTTTAGGGTCACGGTTTTCGGTTCTGTACGGTTCTTGTTGTTTTTTCTTTTAAAAAGTTAATCGTTAATAAATGAGCAAAATATACTTCAGCATATGATATATAGCTTTATTATCCACAATTTATTTACAGTATTTAAAAAACAAGTGTTGTGTCATGTAAAAGTTGTTTCCTAACTGGCTCTGTCCTGCTTACGCTGTCTACAGAGTCCGACACATTGGCAGAACATTTTTCATGTTAATCATGTCACTTTTGATCAGAACAGTGAACTGTGGCTTTAATTCACCGTGAGCAGCTTTTTGCCCAAACTTCAAAGGCCTGTTTAAATTATTAAAACTAGAAGCATATCTTAACTTTAATGTTACATTTATCATGTGAACTACTTACAACATGTTATATGCATGTGTGTTTGAGACAGAGGAGAACATGGTCGCATTTGCAGCAGATATATGCTGCCCATTATAAATCAAAGCACGAGACAGACAGGGGTCGAAGGAAAACAGCGGAAAATGTGACAGAATGGACAATATTTGTCTGTATTTGCAATACACGAGCAGCGGTTCAGCTGCGAGACAACGCTGCCAGTGTGAATGCACAACAGGCGCGTGCAGCTCCAGCTCTTCACACCTACCCACATTCAAGTGTTGATCAAAAAAGAATGCATGAAGTTAGAATAAAACAAAGGGTCTGTTTTTTATTTGAATAAATTCCATGTTCAGATATTCATAACATCATATTCCGTGGGGCATGAAACTTGAGAAAATGACCAAAAACGCTGTTGATGACTGGCGCATTTCATGATTACATTCACTTAAGACATAACCGACTATGTTTACGATGTTACACGACGTGTGAATATTTGTGCGCTGTGAGACGTGTGGGCGCGCATTCGCATATGTCGGTGACATATACGCCGGTGCCGATATATGTGCGACAGGCTCATATTGGCCGATAAATCGGTCTGGCTCTTCAAGACATTTCAGGTTCATTCAAGATAGACATTCTAAAATACATTCAGGTGATACTTTTTTGCCAGTCAAGAATAAATGAGCAAATTGAGCAATTCAGGTCCCACTGAAACCGGAAGTAGCAAGTGAGTTTTCTTCAGTGCTGTGAGGTATTTCCAAGTGAAACGGAATTTTGAATAGTAGGCAGGGTTTTACTTCAGTGCTCCTCCTCTCCATCTCTCGCTCATAGCAAACTAACGGTTGGAGGGGAGTGGTTACGCATTTTCAAACCCAAGCCGTCAAACTGACATCATCTGAGAAGGAACGCGTTTCCAGACCGGAAGTAACTTTTCAGACTTTGATTAAAAATTACAGCGTCAAACTATTTTTCTGTGTATTAACTTGCACGGATTAATTGTTCACCCTAAGACCTGTAATATGTGCTAACAAGGTAAATAGGTTCAAATTTGATTTCATGAGGACTTTAACAATGATCCAAAATGACCAGTTAAAGCAGTATTACAGCAGCACCCACCTGGAAAAACTCAGCAGACATGTCTAAGAACGGGATTTCAAAATCCTCCTCGTAGACGGACCGACCTTCTAACCCCAAAACCATCAGCATCTGACATGCATTCCTGATGGCCCCCCTGCAACAAAACATGACACCAAAAACGTCATAAAAATGCATTCCTCTACTACTTACTAGGGCTGTCACTTTTTATTCGATATTCGAATATGACGTGAATTATCCGTAATCGGACTATAAATAAACTATCTGGTTTTAGTGCCATATGGCGCATTTTTTACAGTCTATGATTAGACCGTTTGTTTTTTATTTTATTGTTTGCCCTCTCATCTAATAGAGGGCACTCTAAACGTATTGTAGCGTAGGCCCATGACCAAATCAAGGGAATAATAGCCAGTCTGTTTTGAAAATGGAAGATAACTCACAGAACGGCCAGCCTGAGCAGACAATTCACCCTTCGAAGCAAGTTTGATTGACAGTAGATCTGAGCAATCAAATCGCAGAATTTGCAAAGCAGTCAAGAGATTAACGTTGATAGACTTGAACTTGAAAAACGGTGTGTACTGACGTCTTTCTGGGGTTGAAACAACATTTCTTTTAGTGTTCATTCATGTTTATTTGATACTTATCAATGAACTAGAAGGAAGAGAGATGATCGGTTCACGAGCAGCTTTAACTGAGGCGTTAAAGCGATCACGACACATTAAGAGCCACAAAACGGTATTTATTGTTTAAATTTCTTTAAAAAATTACTAAATTTGAAAGTTGAGACTTTGTTTCATATCAAAAGTAACTTGCTGTCCTGTCTGTCGGTGTGTCGTCTGTGTCCTCTTTGCTCTGCGATGTATTTTCTCCACGTGAGAACATGTGTTGTGTGAGAGCGCCATGGCTTGTCGGACATACCAACTGTAACTAAAGGGGGCGGGTCTTTGCGAACGATAGATATTCGAATATATTCGAATACATTGCTTGATATTTGATATCCGTTCGAATTAGATTTTTCTAAAAAATGACAGCCCTACTACTTACAGCCAAGGGTTTTTACTCTTTTACTGAAACATTTTAAAGAGAGACAGAACAACAGAAGTCACTCACCTGTCGACCACTTCTCCCCTGCGTTCTCGAGCGATCATGTCCAGCAGAGTTTGTCTGAGATGGTCTCTGATGCAGCCATACCGTACAACCTGATCTCTGAAGATGATCAAGCCGAGATTGTAGACATTCTCCACATTATTCTGTTGAACATACACACGGTCCTAGACAGAGAGAGAAATAAAAATGTTAAAAATGTCCTACAGGTTTAAAACACAAGGTTCAAATCAATGGGACATAGGTTAAATGCCTGAAATAAGGTCTGTGGTGAACACAAGCTCAAGATATTTTCACGTTTTATTTACACACACACACACACACACACACACACACACACACACACACACACACACACACACACACACACACAAAAAAGAAAGTCTGAACAAACAACTTACCATGTACATCAAGATATCTCTAATCATGACCATTGCAGTCTGGTGATCATTCCACGCCTGATTTAACGTCTGCAGGAAATTGTTATTTAACGAGTGAAGCACGTCTTCTCGCACCTGAATACAGAGAAGAAGAAAAAAAATCAAAGCAGTTATGAGAGCAGCTCAAGCACATGGGTTTCATCCACCTGTGTGTGTACAGTGACATCACCCTGTGAACAAAATCCACTGGGACGGGCAGGTTTCCACCATCTGCTTCATCTCCAGAACTGACATCATTAACAGCCAGCACCAGGGATAAAACCCCAGAGTCTTCATTAAGCCACATATAAATATATGTAGTGAAGATGTGAGACAGTGTCCTTCAGATCTGTTCAAATCAATCTGTTCAATTTAAATTCACATCACTCACACCATGGAGGTCATTTAAAGTAATATCACTGTAACACACCATCTCTTGTGACTAACTGCTTACTAAACCACATTTAACTTCAACAACTCCTTGCTAAAGCCAGTGAGAAGTTTACTCTCTATGACCTTACAGGTTTTCTCTAACATATTTCAAGAAAGATCTCAAGAGCAAGAGGAGCTCATACTTTGTTGATGAGGTGTTCGGTGACCACCTCTCTGAGGCCCGTGTAGAGCTTCTCCCCATGTTTGTGAAGCACCATGGTGTAGGCGTTCCTGTAGAGCTCCTCAAAGCTCAGCCCACTGTTGTTCTTCCGCTGGATCTCCTGAATGGCGTTCTTCAGAAGATCCCAGATGTTATTCACATACTTCTCATCCATGGTCATCTGCAAAAACAAACAAATCAACAAATCAATAAAACATAAAACCCTTATGAAAAAATTGATACAAAATGTTTTTGGAGGGATGCACCTTAAGCCTGGAATACACTACTCGACTTTGTAAATGATTACAGTGAAAAGCTGGGCATCATACACTAAACGATTGAGGATCATACACTACCGGACTTTAAAATCATTCCGAACACAAACAGAAACATGCGCCTCGTTGCTAGGAGACGCATGACAGGTGAAACAAACGTAGGAGAGGACCCGCAGTAGTGGAAGATACGAGCCAAGTGCATTTAGAGCGTGGGTATACGCGTATCAATATGGACTCAACAGATAACAACAGGAGTTAAGAGGTGAATGACATAGACTTCATCTATGATGTTTTCATCAATACATAAGCCATTATCAGTTGCATTTTACATTAAAATGCAATCAACCATTCATAGCTATTGACGTTTTAATCTGGCTACTAAGTTACTTTGCCCTGGATAATGATGAATATGAACATAATAATGAATGAATCAGGATTTACCTCAGAATGCGATTAACGGTACAGTACAGTATTCTTCAGGGATTTTTTTCTGTATTTATAAGGATTCTGTATTAACCCAACTGTGTGAATACTGAAACTGCTGCACAAAATTACTAAACAAAAGCCAGAGTCTGTGTTTTCTATACATTTATTTCCTGCATGGTATGCGCAAGCTCACGGCTCTATCCAGCGGCTGTAAGCGGTATGTCCTCCTCAACATGATCACTCGTCAAGTGCCAAGCTTGCGATCCGTGATCTGGATGGTAAGTGTTTTTACCCGATCTTATAAGTCTTCTTCATTTTCCTTGATCTGTGATTTCGCACCCTTGATTTCCATTGTCTGGTCAGTGTATTCAAAGTCCCTTTAAGTCATTTCACTCGGCGGCCATCTTTGAAACGCTTCTTGGGCATGCAAGTGCAGCTCCTATCTCTTTGAATGAGTAACCATCAAATTCTCCAAAACCAAGTGTACCATTAAATTTCATATTTGAAATCAGCAATGAAATCTGATGACAACTGTCTCAGATTTAGTTTCTAAATGGCCAAATCGTGATAAAAAAAAAATTGTTTTAGCCTGGACCAAGCTAATGTGCATGTGCAATCCTAAATGTGCTTATCAGAATACTGCCTGTTTCTATAGCAATCGGAGGTGACGCGATGACTTTACTAATCAATGATTGGCTCTTTCATTTAGAAGGTGGGACTTATTCGCCAAATTGGGCATTGCACTTTTTCCCATTCATAAATAATCAGAGTGTACCATCTTCCTATATTTATAAAGTCTTTGGTGTATAATACAGTATTTGTTAGTGATTCATGTTTGTTCTAATATCAGCTCAAAATATAAAAAATGTTTTGATATCCTCCGACTGGATGGGATCATAGTCTGAAGTCTGTGTCCAATCATATAGTACACGATTTTCTGTGAATTCAGTCAATGCCAAACGTAAAAAATCTGATATGAGTAAAATAACATTATAAATGCTTTTACTGTTGTTTTGAATTAAATGCATCCTTGCTGAATAAAACAAAATCATACTGACCCCAAACTTATGACTGGTAGTGTATATCGACTAAAGTTTAGACACTTTGCTCTCTGCACACATAACAACCCTGGAAATACATGAGAGGAGACATTATTGACCTTCTATTCTAATGTGCATTTAATGTGCTAACGGGATGTACTCATACGCTCAACCCTTTGGCAGATACTGGACCAAGAAAATAAATTCCTTTTACAACCCAAACCAACAGTCCAACAACTTCAGAGCTCCTGATACCTCCAAGTGACTCAGCAGAGCTAATCTCACAAAAGAACAGGTTTGATGGCTAATCATATGTGTGAATTACATTTTTAAACAACTGTGACTAATTATGCATGTCAAAACAACACTTCAGCATAGCTCACATTAATTATAATGCTTGTCATGGCGTTAGTAACACAGCTCTTGCTATGTGATAAATCGACACACATTGTAGATTCGGATGCAGAGAACGCCTTGCTCTCACCCGTCTGTCTCTCTCCGTCTACTAAGCCTACAGACAGACAGGTCTCGATACTCATGGACCTGTGCAGACTAGTCTGTGGATTAAAGCCATTTAGGTGGGTTAAATCTGACTTAAGCTCAAGCAGAAACGGGTGTGAGTGTGAAGTGAACGTTCATTTCTCGCAACATTTCGCTAAAAGGCTACTTGAATCACACCTGCTTTGGCAACCATTGTATCCGGCAGAAGGCGGTTTCATTTTTGAAAAAGTTCAACTAATACAAACAGAAACCAGTTTTTCCATGAACAGGAATCCCTGAAGCAAAACGTGCGCATGTGTGTCAAGCAAGTAGGTTTTCTAACTGGGTTTCTGTAGGCTTAGGTCATGTCGATGCAAAGGCACTGAGATAAAGGATGAGAGCAGAGAGACACACACTTAACCCACAACAGTAAACCCTGATCATATCAGCAGACAGACACATTTAACATCTATGAATTTGCTAGATGCTTTTATCCAAAAGCAACTTAGTTTGCATTCAAAGTATACATTTTATCAGTTTAGGGCTGGGCGATAAGAAAATAAATTCTTGGAAAATAAGTGTTTTGATCACAATCAAATCTGAAGAGAATGTCCGTATACAACAGTGCATGCATTGCGAGCATGGCTTGCAGCACTTAAGTGAAAATACTCCCCAAAGAGGGTATGTGTGTGCTCTAATCATTTTAAGGACAAAATCCCATGAAATTCATCCCGATCAGGGGCTGCATGTAGGATATATTAGCTCTCATGTTTTCAGTGTAGGCAGCAGCTAACTTCGGACAGCTTGTGTCATCTGCGCACTCGTTAAACTTTGATGAGTGGGGCGCTGACAAAAGACAGTCATTGCTACACTGTAAAGAGATGGCACTGTGGAGTCAGGTGCTTTTTATACCATTTTCATAGGTTTAAAGGTACACTATGCAACTTTTCCATCCGCTAGAGGGCACCTATTCTAAACAAAGGCTTAGTTTGATGACGTCAAGTTTGAGCGCAGAACCTTGGGACATGTGGTCTTCACCTCACAGCCGGTGGAAAAGAATCGGGATAGGACTCGGGCAGAAATCATGTTCATGGATGCGGTTATTAATGTTACTGTAGTATGAAGTATGGATGGGCATTCGATTACATTTTCTTAGTCGATCGTCTGGAGAATTAACGATTGACTATCGATTAATCATTAATATTTTTTATAATAAAATTAATTATTTAACTTTTATAATTAAAAAATGCAATAAATACAAAAATACAGTGTGTTTTTCCTCGATGAGACCTTTTACAAGATCAACTTGTGGCAGACAGACAGTTAAACAACGTTCAGCTAGGCAAACCGAACATATATTTTTCATGTACGTTAATGTTATGTTTCCATGGCTGCGAGGTAACATTTAATTGGGAACCTATTATTTATTTTGTAAATAAAGCACTGTTCTTCACTTCTGTCATAATATTCACGTAAAACAGCATTCACATACAAAAAGTTGGCGCTCTACCACCGCAGTGGAGTGGATGTCACGTTCACCGGCACAGACCTAGACCACCGCTGTGGTAAAAAACTGCCACAATCACACGTTTTGTGCTAAATATAAGCATGATTCTAAATCATGTGACATGATCTCAGACGCAACCGGCCGCAACCCGCCGAAAACACCCGCTCTGAGGGGACTGACGTTACCGGGATGCACAGACCTCCGCGCTAACTTGGCCAGCCCGGGAAACCTTATTCCGTTCACTTTTCACCAGTCTGTAGATGTGCAATTCAGAGGTGGGGAAGTCTCCCTCAGAAAGTTCTGAAGTTCTGCTTCGATGCCAGTATGAGTTGGGTGGGACTTCCGCGTTCAGAAAAAGGTGGATAATAAGCTTGTGCTGTGCTGCCGTTTGAACTTTGAGCTATGCAGATAAATGGCCCAATGTGGCCCTGTTAAAATGCGTAGCTCTGTTTTATTCCAGTTTTAGCGCATAAGCATTACATCAAACTCGTTAACTTTAACGAGTAAAATTGTATTGCGATAATTATAGTTTTATAATGCCTTTTATCAACTGATGCATTCAATGTGAATCGAATACATGAGCTTGGTATTACCAGTGTCATATGCACAACTGTTTCAGCTAGAGGAACCCTAAAAGCACTTCTAATCTTTTATTAAAGCAAGTCTGTATCTTGAGTTTAAAAGCCGGTTAGAATACTTTAAACCGACACGATCGCTCAAAAGTTTGGGGAGAAGATTTTAAAATGCGTACTGTTTTGCAATGTTTTTGAAAGAAGTCTCTTATGCTCATCAAGGCTCCATTTATTTGATCAAGAATACAGCTAATTATTTATATTACAACTTAAATAACTTATTTTTTTAATATATACATTTATTCCTGTGATGGCAAAGCTGAATTTTCAGCAGTCTTCAGTGTTACATGATCCATCACAAATTCTAATAACATGCTGTTCCTCAAGAAACATTTCATATTATTTTTAATGTTGAAAACAGCTGCTTAATATTTTTGTGGAATCCTTAATACATTGCTTTGATGAATAGAAAGTTCAAAAGAACAGCATTTAATTGAAAGAAATATTTTGTAACATAAATGCCTTTACTGTCACTTTTGTTCAATTTATGCATCGCTGCTTAAATTAAAAGGATTAAAAAAATAATAATTCACCAACTTGTACTACTGACTCCAGACTTTTGAATGTTAGTGTTAGTGTATATAAACTATAAAACAACTTTCCACAATTCTACAAAATTATGAATCCTGTAAAAGTGACCCATTGGGACTGTTAGGGGGAGGTCAACACAAAACTCATCTCAGGTCAGATCACATAATTACAGCTTACTATCTCCAGTAAGAGAAGTTTTAGAGGTAGAACAAAAAGGAGAATCATAACGGCACTGGTTAGGTCTGAATTAACTAAGGGATGTGCAGTAAAAGGTTTTTGAAAATGACTAAACTTCTTTACACTACTGATTCTTACCAAAATACACTATATTGCTAAAAGTGGGACACCCCTCCAAATAAATGAATTCAGTGTTCTAATAACTTCCATGGCCACATATGCATAAAATCAAGCACCTATGCAGAAGCTTCTACAAACATTTGTGAAAGGATGGGTCGCTCTCAGGAGCTCAGGAATTCAAGCGTGATACCGTGATAGGTTTCCACCTCTGCAAGGTGTCTATTTGTGAAATTTACTCAATACTAAATATTTCACTGTCAACTGTTAGTGGTATTATAACAAAGTGGAAGCAAATGGGAACAACAGCAACTCAGCCACAAAGTGGTAGGCCACGTAAAAATCACAGAGCGGGGTCAGTGCATGCAGAGGCGCACAGTGTGCAGAAGTCACCAACTCTCTGCAGAGTCAATAGTTACAGAACTCCAAACTTCGTGTGGATTTCAGATTAGCTCAAGAACAGTGCGTAGAGAGCTTCATGGAATGGGTTTCCATTGCCAAGCAGCTGCATCCAAGCCTTACATCACTAAGTGCAATGCAAAACGTCAGATGCAGTGGTGTAAAGCACGCCACCACTGGACTCTAGAGCAGTGGAGACGTGTTTTCTGGAGTGGTGAATCACTCTTCTCTGTCTGGCAATCTGATGGACGAGTCTGAGTTTGGCGGTTGCCAGGAGAACGGTACTTGCCTGACTGCATTGTGCAATGTGTAAAGTTTGGTGGAGAGGGGGGATTGTGGTGTGGGGTTGTTTTTCAGGGGTTGGGCTTGGCCCCTTAGTTCCAGTGAAAGGAACTCTTAATGCTTCAGCATACCAAGACAACTTCATGCTATCAATTTTGTGGGAACAGTTTGGGGATGGCCCCTTCCTGTTCCAACATGACCAGTGCAAAAAGCAAGGTCCATAAAGACATGGATGAGCAAGTTTGGTGTGGAGGAACTTGACTGGCCTGCACAGAGTCCTGACCTCAACTCGATAGAACACCTTTGGGATGAATTAGAGCAGTGACTGCGAGCCAGACCTTCTCGTCCAACATCAGTGCCTGACCTCATAAATGTGCTTCTAGAAGAATGATCAAAAATTCCCATTAACATACTCCTAAAACTTCTTGAAAGCCTTCCCAGAAGAGTTGAAGCTGTTACCGCTGCAAAGGGTGGGCCAACTCCATATTAAACCCTACAGATTAAGAATGGGATGACATTAAAGTTCATGTGCATGTAAAGGCAGGTGTCCCAAAACCTTTGGCAATATAGTGCATGTCTGTGTCAGTCTGATCTTTAATAATGAACTGCATGATTTTCAACAACAGCAAAACTGACACTATGAAAAGCTGAAGAGAAACTTGACAGAGACGAGAGCTGGGAGCATGTAGACTGTAACAGGTGAGAATATGGGCTACATACTGAGATGGTAATGCTATGACGAAAGAAGTAAAGGCAGCTGTGATATTTCTACTGAACTCTTTTGACAGGGTGAAACATGTTAGATCCCAAAAGCAAATGCAGCTTCTGCATGAGAGCAATGCCTTATCTTATTGCCACTTATCTGAACCAAAATGACATTTGTGTAGTCCTGTGAACTTGCTGATAGCGGTGTCAGACTCTGAGAAGATTAAGGAGTATTCCAGGCCTTCAAGAGAGGAAAATAACTGCATGCAAACACTTTCACCTTACTGCATATTACCAAATTATTCTGACATACTTCATTCCATCAGACCATCACCAACAATCCTGCCATGCACATAATTTGATCTGAGTGGAGCTAATAAAAGAACAGAAAATTGCAGAAAATTGCAGAGATGCACGTCATGCTGCTGCAGTGACTGAAACAAAAGCAGAGCTGCCAAGGACATCTATCATCAGTGAGACAATCTAGACAACAACACCTATAATATAATGATAAAATATCTAAAGCAGGGCTTTTCAAACTTGGAGTGCTAGAGAAAACTAGTGTGAAAAAAAAGTAAAATAAAAAAAATTCACAAAATAAAAAAAATAGAATATCAATAAATACATTTCCCAGTATAAATTGTCTACACATGAAAATATAGGCCATATATGTAGGCCTAGGTGCAGCATTTGCAATTTTATAATGGGGTCCCTCAACCAAGGATGATCATATTTGTGGGTCCCTTGCATCTAAAAGATTTAAGCCCCCTAATTTACAACGTGTGACAATAATATATCAGAGCCATCGGTGTAACAGCAACAACCATCATTCCAACAAACTACACGAACACCTAATAGAGTGGCAAAACACACAAAAACAAACAATGACAAGAAACTAAATTACCCAGGCAACACAGCCATAACAGTCAGTTTGGCAATATATACCGCACCAATAACAACATCAACACCCCACAGACAACAATCAGTTACAACAAAACACACACCATCAACGGCCAGTCTGACAACACACAAGAACAAAAATCTGATTAAAACACTAAAAGAAAACAAGCAAATCAGTAGGAAAGACTCCATGTTCTCTGCCAAACCTACTATTACTGTACGTATTTACAGCTTTATGGTCACAACATATGGACTGGACGGAAAAAAAAAATCACTGAGTTCTGATCACTTTCTACATTGGCTGTTTTAATCATTTAAATCGCTCATCTCTTTATTAACCGAGCCATATAAACATATTTAAAAACCCTGGAGGTAATATTATCACGATTACAAGTATTTTCTATTCCATAGTCACTGTAAATCTCTCAAACGCAGCCTCAAAACATCTAAACCCGCTGTGGCCTACTGCTCTGCACAATCCACGGCTCTTGAGTTCTCCCCGCGGCCGCATGAGGCGCGTGAAACCCGGCTTATACTCACGGGAAAGGCGCGGATCCGCATCTTGGTGTCCTTCTTGGTGCCGGGTTTGAGGTTGGACATGTTTGGGTTAGGGAGCGATGCCATCAATAGATGTTAGGGTGGGTGTTTTGAGGGGAAACACGGACAAATCTCGCCCTCTTTCCCCCCCAGGTTTCAGTCCCTGTAGCTTACTCTTTTTCCTCTGTCTCAACAGCGATGGCGGATGACTGTATGAGATCTCGCGACACTGTGATTATGCTTACAGGAATGCATCCAATATCGCGAGAACGGGGGCCAGCTTGGGCTGACATGTGGTAAACAGCAGTTTGGCAGTGAGGAAAGAACAACCTTCATGGATTCACCGGTATCGTAGTTTAAAATGTCATGAAGTTTGATCATGACATCTGATAGTATGGGAGTATTTCTTTAATATTGTTTCTTAATATTACTGTAACTGGTATTATTTGCATTTTACCTTTATGTTTAGTCATTTAGAAGACGCTTTTGTCCATAGCGTCTTACAAATTAGGAACATTACGAGCAATGTAACTTTTACCATTTACGGGGGATTCCTTGTTTTGAATCAGGTATAGTTGACATGTAACATGTAAATAATTAAGTGGACCAAAAGGTTTTGAACACTTAAACAGCACTTAAAATATATTAATATATTTGCATTATTTTAATAGAATATGGTGGCCTTTATTTTATATAGCACAAACGCACACCATTATCAAGCAAAGCCTTGTACAAACAAAAGAGCAATAAAATGACACACACACACACACACACACACACACACACAATTATTTGTTAAATAACTAATTTGTTAGTAAAATGAAGATGTGTGTTGGTTAAAAGTTTTAATAAGTCATTAAATTGGATAAGAATAGGTTTAACATTTTGTTATATAATACAATTAAATTAATGTGCCAGGGAGTGTCAGCGCTTGAGAACACTTGACTTTTGACAACTTTACCCTCATGTAACACAATTTAGGCAATAGGAAAACTGTAGTTATAGTATTATTAAGAAATGTTATATAGAATATGGATAATATAAAACAAACTTCTAATGTGTAGTACAAAGTAAAATAAACACCCTTCACCCTGCAGGTTCTGCCCACGCCATCTGCATCTGATGATTGGACATCGACACAGACGTAGGACGCTGGATTGTAAGTACTGAATCCAAACAATACCTGACAAAATCCATATGTTCTGGGTCATTTTGGATTTGATAGTTTAGTCTGTGTGTGGGAAATTATGCACTATTTCTTAAACCCTGTTGACTTCCATTGATTGTAGCGATTATCTTGTTGTTTTTGCCTGGTTTCCTATTAAAGCAACTAATGTTGTTTCTGGGTGAGGTGTTAGTGAGGCCAGCAGGGGGTGTTCAGTCTGTTATCTTCATAGCCTTCCTAATAATTGACTCCTGCCCACTGATAGCTGGAGTGTGTTGGGCGTTCTGGTGCATTGAGAGGATCTGGGGTCAGTTCTTTGTACGTCGCTAACTCCGTTAGCTGGATTTGATTGTTGACGATTTTGCATGATCTTGGATTGTTTGGTTATTTGACGCTCATCCTGGACTTGCTGTCATAGCAACAGGTCTGTAAATTCAAACCTGCTCAGGAGCAGGCTTATTTCATGTAAACAGGTTTAGATTGATACTTAAAATGGATACTTATTAGATTGATCCTCAGGCTGATACTTAAAATCTGTCCCAGCCACTGCTTCTTTATTACAAGAGTTCCTTACTGAACCAGGGAGGCAATAATCATTTTAAATATGATTCCAAAAAAGTTGGGACACTGTACAAATTGTGAATAAAAAAGGAATGCAATAATTGACAAATCTCATAAACTTATATTTTATTCACTATAGATTATAGATAACATATCAAATGTTGAAAGTAAGACATTTTGAATGTCATGCCAAATATTGGCTCATTTTTGGATTTCATGAGAGCTACACATTCCACAAAAGTTGGGACAGGTAGCAATAAGAGGCCGGAAAAGTACATATAAGGTTTTCTCTGGGCCAAGGCTCATTTAAAATGTGGCAAAGTGGAAAACTGTTCTGTGGTCAGACGAATCAACATTTGAAGTTCTTTTTGGAAAACTGGGACGCTATGTCATCCGGACTAAAGAGGACAAGGGCAACCCGAGTTGTTATCAGCGCTCAGTTCAAAAGCCTGCATCTCTGATGGTATGGGGTTGCATGAGTGCGTGTGGCATGGGCAGCTTACACATCTGGAAAGGCACCATCAATGCTGAAAGGTATATCCAAGTTCTAGAACAACATATGCTCCCATCCAGACGTGGTCTCTTTCAGGGAAGACCTTCCATTTTCCAACATGACAATGCCAGACCACATACTGCATCAATTACAACATCATGGCTGCGTAGAAGAAGGATCCGGGTACTGAAATGGCCAGCCTGCAGTCCAGATCTTTTACTCATTGAAATCACTTGGCGCATCATAAAGAGGAAGATGCGACAGAGAAGACCTAAGACAGTTGAGCAACCTGTATTAGACAAGAATGGGACAACATTCCTATTCCTAAACTTGAGAAACTTGTCTCCTCAGTCCCCAGGTGTTTGCAGACTGTTATAAAAAGAAGAGGGGATGACACACAGTGGTAAACAAGGCCTTGTCCCAACTTTTTTGAGATGTGTTGATGTCATGAAATTTAAAGTCAACTTATTTTTCCCTTAAAATTACACATTTTCTCAGTTTAAACATTTGATATGTCATCTATGTTGTATTCTAAATAAAATATTGAAATTTGAAACGTCCATATCATTGCATTCTGTTTTTATTCAAAATTTGTATAGTGTCCCAACTTTTTTGGAATCGGGTTTGTAATAATAATAATAATAATAATAATAATAATAATAATATAATTAATAATAATATAATGTTGTGTATAATACCATACACACAACCACTTGATTGAGATATTTATTTGTGATGTAATAATTACTTTATCATTTTATTGGAGTCTTTGATGCCATTACGTTTCTGTCTTGCCGCCAGCCAATCGCTGCATTGCTGATCGTGGTTTCGAACATCTGCCCTCTTCAGGGAACACAAGAACGTGCAGTAATCAGACATTGCCTGGTTAAAGACAACTTAATTCAGATATTTTGATCCAATCTGAAAAATCGTTTGAAGAACCGAATTAACCAAAGATCAGTTATCACGATTAGAAGATCTGGGATCTGTCAAATCATCTCAGATGTATTAAGCAAGGTACGAAGAACCTGATCTCAGGTTACTTGTGCTCCACTGATGTTTAGGAAATGAAGATGACGTTTATCTTAGTGGCAGTTTGAGTGCTAAATCTGAAGACTTGCTTTTATTACATTTTTGCACCCTTTGACTGTTGTATTAAAGGTAGGGTTGGCAATTTGTTTCAACACTTTTTGTTATAGACTCTCTTCACATCCTGATAGCAATCAATAATAGAAGTGGTCTAAATAATTAAGTTAGCTTGTTTATAACGATCCGAGTGAGAGAGAACTCTGATTATGAGAATATTTTTGAATCTAGCGCATTACTAAGCAACAAATATTAGATGCATTTCTTTAGTATAATTAATCAAATTAATGCATTTCTTTGCCATGATTGCTAGTCTATATGCAAATACAAAACATGTGAATAGTCATTGATGCAAGATATATGCATAAGTAGACTTGATAAGATACATAAAAATTGCATGCTAGGGAATGAAATGAGGTGTTCACCAAAAAATTTAATCTGTCTTCATTTAGTCACTGTCATGTCATTCCAAACCTGTGTGACTTTCTCTCTTCTGTAGAATGTACAAGAAAATACTTCTTCTTTCTTTTTTCCATACAATGGAAATCCGTGATAACCAAAACTTGCGACTAAGTTTCTTCAAAATACCTTCTTTGTGTTCACCACATTCATTTTTTGGGTGAACTATTGCTTAAAGGGTTTAAAAGATCAAGTTTTGATAGCGACACAAATCTGCTAAATAAAAATAAATAAATAAAGGAATACATTACTTACATTCATTTCTAATAAAATTTAGTACTAATATAATGTGGTCACACTTTACAATAAGGGTTCCTTTGTTAACATTAGTTAATGTAATAACACATGAACTAACTATGATTAATACATTTGTTACAGTATTTATTAATCTTTGTTGTTAATGTTAATTAATAAAATTCCAGCTGTTCATTGTTTGTTTATGCTAGTTCACACACAGTGTGTTAATTATTGTTAACAAATACAACATTTGATTTTAATAATGTATTAGTAAATGTTGAAATTAAGATGAATCAACTAAGATTAATAAATGCTGTGGAAGTATTGTTAATTCTCATGTTAACTATAGTTAACTAATGAAACCTTATTGTAAAGTATTACCAACACGTTTTCTATTACTTTATTAATTAACATAATCATTTATTTTATTTCCTGTAATTCTAATTTTTTTATTCTTTCTTTTATTGTTACATTTATTTTTTATTTATTTTTGCAGGGCCTTCATAATAATTTGCAATTCACTTATAATAGCTAATCTTGTGATTGCTAATTTATTTTTCAATGTAAAATAAATCTTTTAGCATTGACTACATGACTGTTAATTCTGATGAACATGCTATATGGATTTTTCCACGAAGGTGCATTTCAGGACAGAGAAACTGGTACCGTTTTGCGAATGCCAATCCCAACCAACAGGTGGCAGTGTAGCTGTTTAATCATATCCTGACAAGTATGCAGTGTTGTTGCCAAATGGTTGGATACCTCAAATACTAGGTAGCTATTTGATATAATTCAATATATATATATTGCTTCTTTGGTATGTGTTGGCACTAAAAGAGTTTCTCCACCAACACATGCACAAACAGTTGATTTTTTTCAGGTGGAAATGAGCATCTCTCTCGGCACTTCCTTGCACTCTGCCACAAGTTTTTTCTTACTATAGCATTCGAAAATGAACTAAGTTCAAATGAAACATCTTGTCTCAGTATCAGTAACTTGTATCAGTTCAGTAGATCATTGTAGGCCTGCTTGCTGTGCCATGCATTGAACCCAACAAACATTTCCAGGAAGAATTTTGGAGTGATGATGTTGGAAAACTTACACCTAGGTGTAAAAACTGCGTGTTGCTCAAGAGTTAAGACACAAATGAAACAGAGACAAGACAAGGCAGGAGAGTGATGGGGTGTGGCTGCATGGGCGTCTGTACTGTCTGATAAATGTGTCAGCAGAAGGGGATTTTTATGCGGTCATGTCTAGATATTCAAATGCACGTTGGTCAGCTACATGTATTTTTGGAGTTGGTCTTGGTGCTTGGCTTGCTGTGTAACTCATGATACTGGAGTCTTACATTTCTGGATGGAAGATCAGCTCGGTTGCCTTCATAAAATGCTCAAAAAGAAGAGGAAAACTGACTTGGGGGACGATTATGAACAGTTATGAGCAATTTGTCGGTTTAAAAACACAGTTTTGTCAGTTTTACCACCTCAGGCCAGATTAACACAGTCATAGTGGTGGGAAAAAAAGATAAACCTGTCCAGCTTAGACTACAACTTAAATATCATTTATCGCTTGACAGTCCCTTCAGGCTGTCATTGTTCACAATTCTGTTATTGTTTCACTTTAACATTATGGGAAAAAGTAAGCTGACTTAGTGCAATGATCTTATTCACAATGCATTATTTATCACATCAATTATTACTTTACATATTGTCACTCAGTATACAGATAAAAACGTGCCTCTGAAAGTGTATTTATGCAAGAAATCTTCAACAAAAGTAGAAAAGGTCTGTGCGCATATATTCAGTGCACTGATTTATTCATTAAGACTTATTTATAATTCATATTTCATAATGATTTCTATGTTGTTTAAATGACTTAGTCAATTATGGTCTGCCTTGGAGAAATCAGTTATTTATCTGTTTTATACACATGACTGTGACACTAATAGTGTCAGTGAACTATTTCAAAACGTTGTGCTGAAAGCATCTGAGGTGGAATTTAATATTGCTAATAAAGTCTAAATATAGGACTTTTGAGTGCATCAGCGTTTCTGTGCAGGGGTCAGCAGCAAACAGCATGGGCCGCTAATGAAGGTGTGAAGGCAATTTATTTTCTTACGAATGCTCCTAAGTGCTATGATGTGATTTTTAATGGTTTTCATTTTAAATGTCACCAAATTTGCACTAGCATGGCAGATATTTTAGGAGGCAAGGTCTCAGATGTCCATGCAATGAAACGACTTAATGTTTATCCAATTTATTTGAATGTATTTGAACAAAATAAAAATAAAAAGTTATTTGACTTTGTGTAAGTAAAACTCGAAAAAGCCATGCAAATAAGAAACATAATATAATTGAGTTGAGTTTTTTAACATAATGTTGGCAGAAAAAAATATTACACTTTGATAAAACATTACTTGATTGATTGAGATATTTTGTCTTAAAATCTGGTCAGCTTATTTGAGCCAAGAACTAACAACATAGAGAGATTTGATCATTCATGCATGAAAGGGTTAAAATAGCCACAAAAAAAACCCTATTAGCGGCAGTCGTGGCCTAATGCTTAGAGAGTCAGACTGGTAACCCGAAAGGTTGCGGGTTTGATTCTCAATACTGGCAGGAAATGAATGAGGCCCCCTTGAGCAAAGCACTTAACCCGCAATTGCTCCCTAGGTGCCTCAGCAAAAAATAGCTGCAATGTCCACAGTTTGCAGTGTGTTTGTGCTCACTACTCCTAATGTGTGTGCACTTAAATGGGTTAAATGCAGAGGACAAGTATGGTTTTCCATACTTGGCCTTTACATGTCACTTTCTTTTATGCTATTTTTAAAGGTTCCCACAATAGGTTTACATGCATCCAAGGTCTAAAAACACCTACTTTTTTTCATAATATACACTATATTGCCAAAAGTTTTGGGACATCTGCCTTTAGACGCACATTAATTTTAATGACATCCCATTCTTGATCCGTAGGGTTTAATATGGAGTTGGCCCACACTTTGCAGCTATAAAAGCTTCAACTCTTCTGGGAAAGTTTTCCACAAGGTTTTGGAGTGTGTTTATGGAATTTTTGATCATTCTTTTAGAAGCACATTTATGAGGTCAGGCACTGATGTTGGATGAGAAGGCCTGGCTCGCAGTCACATCTCTAATTCAGCCTTTTCATCAATTCATCAATTTGGTACACAGTACACCTGTGGCCATGGAAGTGATTGGAACACCTGAATTGAATGATTTGGAGGGGTGTCCCAATACGTTTGGCAATGTAGTGTACATTGCAGCATTAATCACTTTATCAAAGAGTCTGAAAACAGTCCGTTCAAAGATCCAGTCCCTCTTAAAGCCCTTCTTTTCTGAGAGACGCTCTGATTGGTCAGATGACCCGGTCTGTAGTGATTGGTCTGACGCTTACAGTGTGTGTCGAAAATGAAACACTCATTACCATAATCCAAATTTCAGCTCTGGAGGCTTCCTCAGCACCAGTTACAATGGCGTCGCTTTTTCCATACCAATTCCAGTGAGAGACCTTTTGAAGTGCATGTAAACTGGATTCGCAGGGCTGAAAACAGTGTCTTCTCATCGACAACAGGAACCAAACTCGTCCAGGCCTCAGCTACAACTAGGGCCGGTCAAAGTAGACATTGTTCACGGCAAAGACCATAGGCTGACATTATTTGAATTTGTTACATTGTTATGTAGATTTGTAACAGGAAGTGAGACTCGTTTTGGCAGTTACTTCAGACAATAACTTTATTTGTTGTGCACTTTGATATTTAAAACTTTGTAGACCTTTTACATTCACATACAGCTATGCATGGAACATATTTTAAAAAAGTATAATAGGGGCACTTTAAAACGTAGTCACATTACCTAAAAAGAAAATGTACTGTTGTTTAAAAGTACTACTGAAAACAAAGAGACTTGGATAAATAGGTTGAGAGAGAGAGACAGTGTTATTTGTATTTCACTTTATTTTGTCAGCAGCAGTCAAATTCATGGCCCTGGGAATAAGAAACAAAGGAAATTTTGGATCCAGGCGGCTATCCCAGTTTGCTTGAACTCAAAGACCATCTGTGAATTTCCACAGCACTTTCCACAAATAATCAATCATCCATCAGGCAAAATCAAAGAGAGAGCAGTCACGCACCGGACTGGTTCTTCCCCCACACCTCATTCTCACTCTCTCTCAAATCCCTCTTCTGCTGAGCCTGTGGCCTTCGATCCATGTGTAATGGTTCTCCTTGCAGAAACACAGAATCCTGATTTTATTTCTGTGAAGCTTGTTCATTTGTCAGCTTTATCAATAGTGAGGCTGTCCGTGTGACTGACGGGCCGTCCTGGTGCATCATTCGACTTGATTCTGCAAGTAAGCAATAATATCAGACAGAACTCGCAGCTAAAACCTAACTAAGCATTCAGTTGAGCTTGGATTTGAATTTCACCAGAATTGCTAGAGATCTTTTATTTGTATAATAATCATAAAATTTAAACTTTTGCATACTAAACCAAAAGAACAAGAGTTGTTGGGCTACTAAAACAATGAGCCTATCAAGAATTACTAAAAAAGGAAAGATATATTCTTTGATAGGCCAGATCAGCAAAGGTGCAGAGCCTGTTTGATTAGAGATCACAGATAATATATGGTACATACTCTAAAAAGTAGGACACTAAAGCCACACTTAAAAATGATGAGATGAGATAAAATCAAATCAAGTGCATTCATTTTTCAAGCCAAATATTTCACAAAAAAACCTACATAGAAAATTTAAATATGGACTCTTTAGGCCTTTTCAAATCTAGTTTACTATGGGTTGTTCTAAACCCTGAGTAAACAGAATCCAGGGTAATTTTACCTTACGTATTACATTATACATTCCTAAACTCTGGGTTAACGTTTTTATTTGTGGTGTCAGTGTCATAGATTGGACAAACGCAGATATATGTTTATATAAAGGCTGTAGCATTGCGCATCCTCATATATTGCAGACTCTAAGTTTATCCTGAATGGACTTTTTGAACTATAAAGATGAGAATGAATTGGTCTCTTTTTCACTCCAATTGTAACATTTTCTGTCACCGTTGGACATTTTTTCTAGGGTTAATTCACCCAAAAATGAAAATTCTGTCATTAATTACTCACCCTCATGTCGTCCCTAAGGTAGAGAAGACGTCGTTAATGTAGAGTTCTACGGCAGGACGTCGGTTCACCATTGGCTAGCTCCTGCGTCAGCATCACAGGCATGCGTCGTGGTGCTCATGTGAACAGCGTCGACCAATGGTAAGAACTCGGAAGCACTGCACTGTTTTTACTACGTCAACAGCATAGGAGACTGACACAGACAAGAAGAAATTGTTAAATAAAATAATAATTTTTTGGGGGTTTTGTGCACGAAAAGTATTATAGTCGCTTCATAAAATTAAGGTTGAACCATTGGAGTCACATGGACTATTTTAATAATGTCTTTATGGGCCTTGAAAGTTGCAATGACATTGCTGCCTATTCAGAGAGCTCTCCGATTTCATCAAAAATACCTTAATTTGTGTTCCAAAGATGAACGAACGTCTTATGGGTTTGGAACGACATGATGGTGAGTAATAAATGACAGAATTTTTGTTTTTGGGTGAAATAACCCTTTAATCTATTGTCTACAGTGTTGGGAAGGTTACTTTGGAAATGTAGTCGGTTACAATTACAAGTTACCCTATTTAAAATGTAATAAATAGTGTAACTATTTCAATTACTTTATTAAAGTTATGTAATTGATTACATTTGATTACTTTTCTAAATTTCTAATGAATATTTATATTATATTTAAACCAGGCATTTTATTTCATTCCATTTATCATATTTAATTTATCATTTAAACCAGGCAGGGTTAACCTTATAGTAGTACTCAACACTGATTACTCTCAGACTTTCAAAATCCTTTATCACTTGAATTTAGATTAGGATTTAATTTTATAGCATGGCCACTACAAAATCACCATTTCATGTAACTAGTTACTCCCCAATACTGTCTATACAACATGCTGTTTCAGTGATTGCCAAAGCTTGTAAATATGAGGCATGCAATTGGTTATTTGTTGCTAAGTGTAGGCTTTATAAAACTGCATCGTTTCACACTGCACATCGGCAATTTTCAATCGGAAGTGAGCATCCCTATGCCCTACTCACACCGAAGGGCAGAACATGACGATGATAAATGATTAAATTACTTCAGAAGTGATCATTGCATATCCCTTTTTGCTAACTGACCTGTGGAAGGGCCCTTCGTGAAGGGATTCAGTTTCGTTTGGAACGCTCCTACATATGGCTTCCCCTTCCCCAAGTGTCCTTGAAGAGTGCAAAAACGCAGTTTGGAATTCGCCCCATGTTTGGCTCCAGAATGCACGGAGAACACTGTAAAAGCACTCGCTCCAGAGCTAGGTTTCATAACCCCAGGTAAAATACTACGCTGAACCCATTTCTAAATGACTTGAAAAATGAATCCAGGGTTTAGAACTATGATGACCCATGGTTAAGTTGTAAAAAAAAAAAAAAGCCCTTAAATGGTTTTATATTTTTCTTATGCAATGGTATTCAGGCATTATACGTTTAACCTACAGTAAGTGTCCAAATAAATTTTAGGGCTACTGTGCATGCTTGTCAAGTCATATTATATATATAAGCAATTCTAAATAAAAACATGGCGTGAGGTAAGCATATTATTTAAAGAGGAACTGTAATTTGTCACCCACAGTTTACACATTCATTTGCCAAAATCAACTCTGTCAGTATAAAAATACACTTTCTTCCCTGAGAGAACACAACAGCTAGGCCTATCTATTTTAATCTGTTTATTCTTTAAAAAATACATTTTAAGATCAGCCCATCAGATCAGGAAAAGGCTGATCCTGCACTGTTTGCTGTATGATGTTGTTGAGGAATGGTTTGGTGGACTTGAATAGTTTGTTGCAGATTATATAGGTTCCTGGGTTCTTTATATCACCCAAATATTTTTTAGATTCGATTTTTTTAGAAGTAGAGAAACATTAGTGGAACATTAAAAGTTGCTACGGTACTATGATATCAGGCTGTTGGATTGTAGCGGTAAACGTAACTTTACACTGGAGTTTTGTAAAGATCTGTAGACCTCATTTCCCTCAGGCATGGATGATAACAGCAGAAATGTCACACATTGCATCATCTGATCACACAGGTGATGTCACTGTGTTATTAAATCCTCAGTGTGTTTGGACACAGTGTGATGAAGGCCTCGGTGTCTCAGTGTGTGGGTTGTGCAAATGACTGTCTTTAGCTCAGCTATTTTGTGGGCTGTTGTTTTCCTGTTGTTTTCACTTCTCTCCGTCTCTCACCCCCTCTACACAGAGAGCGAGTGATGTGATAAAACTACTAGATCCCTCCAGTTGTAATCAGCAAAGCTTTTTGTAGGTAATATCATTTGGACTCTTTCAATAGCGTTTTGGAAAGACAAGTAAATTATCTCATTCCATTTGCATTCATAAAGCTCAGGCATTCAACCCTCTAAGTATCTCAAGAAAAGTTAATCAAACGAATGCTTTTATTTAATTTATGGGAAATATACATTTATCAATAACTATAACTAACATGTGGTTTCAAACTACCTTCTTATTGACCTTCTTAAAGTTTAAAATTTTAAATGTATTCAAATTGTGAATAAAAACAGAATGCAATGATTTCAAATTTCAATATTTTATTCAGAATACAACATAGATGACATATCAAATGTTTAAACTGAGAAAATGTATAATTTTATGGGGAAAATAAGTTGATTTTAAATTTCATGCCATCAACACATCTCAAAAAAGTTTGGACAAGGCCTTGTTTACCACTGTGTGTCATCCCCTCTTCTTTTTATAACAGTCTGCAAACGTCTGGGGACTGAGGAGACAAGTTTCTCAAGTTTAGGAATAGGAATGTTGTCCCATTCTTGTCTTGTTCTTGTCTAACTGTCTAAGGTCTTCTTTGTTGCATCTTCCTCTTTATGATGCGCCAAATGTTTTCTATGAGTGAAAGATCTGGACTGCAGGCTGTCCTACGCAGCCATGATGTTGTAATTGATGCAGTATGTGGTCTGGCATTGTCATGTTGGAAAATGGAAGGTCTTCCCTGAAAGAGATGACGTCTGGATGGGAGCATATGTTGTTCTAGAACTTGGATATACCTTTCAGCATTGATGGTGCCTTTCCAGATGTGTAAGCTGCCCATGCCACACGCACTCATGCAACCCCATACCATCAGAGATGCAGGCTTTTGAACTGAGCGCTGATAACAACTCGGGTTGTCCTTGTTCTCTTTAGTCCGGATGACATAGCGTCCCAGTTTTCCAAAAATAATTTCAATTTTTGATTCGTGTGACCACAGAGCAGTTTTCCACTTTGCCACAGTCCATTTTAAAGAGAAACGCCTGCAGTTCTGGATCATGTTTTGATATGGCTTCTTTTTTTACTTTTAGCCGGCAACGGCAAATGGCACGGTGGATTGTGTTCACTGACAATGTTTTCTGGAAGTATTCCTGAGCCCATGTTGTGATTTCCATTACAGTAGCATTCTTGTATGTGATGTGATGTATGTGAAGGGCCCTAAGATCACAGGAATCCAGTATGGTTTTCCGGCCTTGACCCTTACGCACAGAGATTATTCCAGATTCTCTGAAACTTTGGATGATATTATGCACTGTAGATGATGATAACTTCAAACTCTTTGCAATTTTTCTCTGAGAAACTCCTTTCTGATATTGCTCCAGTATTTTTCGCCGCAGCATTGGGGGAATTGGTGATCCTCTGCCCATCTTGACTTCTGAGAGACACTGACACTCTGAGAGGCTCTTTTTTTATGTACATTTCACTTTTCCAGCCCCTTATTGCAACCTGTCCCAACTTTTTTGGAATGTGTAGCTCTCATGAAATCCAAAATGAGCCAATATTTGGCATGACATTTCAAAATGTCTCACTTTCAACATTTGATATGTTATCTATATTCTATTGTGAATAAAATATAAGTTTATGAGATTTGTAAATTATTGCATTCATTTTTTATTCACAATTTGTACAGTGTCCCAACTTTTTTGGAATCGGGTTTGTAAAAGAAAATGTGATTTATCAGACCAAGCCACCTTCCATTGCTCCGTGGTCCAGTTCTGATGCTCATGTGCCCACAGTTGGGCACCCTGACTGGTCTGTGGCTATGCAGCCCCATACTCAACAAACTGTGATGCACTGTGTATTCTGACACTTTTCTATCAGAACCAGAACTTCTTGAGCAATTTAAGCTACAGTGGCGACACATCAGCTAACACGTCAACTTTGAGGACAAAATGTTCACTTGCTGTCTAATATATCCCACCCACTAACAGGTGCCGTGATGAAGAGATAATCAGTGTTATTCCCTTCACCTGTCATAATTTTATGCCTGATCTATGTATAACCATTTTAGTCACAAATCACTGGTCAGGAAATTAGCAAGAATTGTACAAATACTGTAGATAAAGTAACTTAGCCTTCCCCATCTTGCAGACAGCTTTTTCCAGGAGTCAGTGTTGTTCCTCTCAGTGTTAATGGCTTCAAACAGTTCATGAGTAGTTGAAAAATATCTCCCAGTTCATTTGAATTTAATGTGAGACCAAGTATTTCACAATACGATTCAAATCTGGCCAAAACATGAGCCTGATGGACTTGTTCTCAAGCCACTTTGCAATTTGGGCAGGAGCATTGTCTTGTTGAAAAATAACATCTGATCATTCCTCTTTAGATAACAACTTTTCATTTGTGGGAAGCAAGCTATTCTGCAATATTCCCCTGTACTCCAAACCATTAAATGACTTTCCACAGTGTAGCAGCTCACCAATACCAGCAGCTGAACAGGCTCCACACACAAAGACATTCTTCCTCCATGCTTCACTGTGTGGGGATGCATTTATTATTATATTTCTCAGCACCAACTCATGTTTCATTGTGATTCATAACTCCACACAGATCTTCCCATATTATGCCAAAAATATATTCTGTCTTTAATGTTTTCTGACACAGCAATGGCTTTTTAAGTAGTTTATCTGCTTAAATGTAGCTTATTTTCTTGACCAATAATTCACCAAAAATTGAAAATTCTGTCATTAATTACGTACCCTCATGCCGTTCCAGACCCGTAAGACCTCCATTAATCTTTAGAACACAAATGAAGGTATTTTTCCGATATACCTTCCGATGGCTCAGAAAGGCCTCCATTGACAGTAATGTAATTTCCTCTCTCAAGATCCATAAAAGGTACTAAAGACGTTGTTACGAAGTCCATCTCATTACATTGGTTCTACAATAATTTTATGAAGTGACGAGAATAGTTTTGGTGACTTCTGATTCGATACGTTGATTCATAAAGCTCCGAAGCTTCATGAAGCAGTGTTTTGAAATCGGCACATCACTATATAAGTCGTTATTTAGATTTTTTTTCACACAAAAACTATTCTCGTCACTTCATAAAATGATTGTAGAACCACTGTAGTGAGATGGACTAACGGCGTCTTTAGTGCCTTTTATGGGTCTTGAGAGAGGAAATGGCATTGCTGCCAATGGAGGCCTTTCTGAGCCATCGGATTTCAACAAAAATATCTTAATTTGTGTTCCGAAGATGAACAAAAGTCTTACGGGTGTCTAACGACATGATTTTTGGGTGAACTAACCCTTTAAGACAATTAAAAGCTTAGTGTTCAGCCATTTTGAGTGAGGCCCATTTATTTGCGTGTATAGTAGTATTTGTTTTATAGTAATTTGTTTTTAAATTTTTAAATAAAAATAAACA